>CAXKVI010000331.1:0-48580 GCA_964058755.1 Campiglossa producta
CTGAAATTTTTGACATGGGCAAAGTATAAAAAATACCCGATACTTCTTTAAGGTGGTCTTCTATGACACATGTGTGAAGATATGCCCTTTACGAACAGCAAAAGTTGGACCAACTCGCTTAAACCTGTGAAATCGCAGTAATAATTATGAAAATTCCTCAGTTTTGAGGTATCTGACTGTAGTTTTTGACATGAGGCGAAGTATAATAATAGCCGATCCTTCTTTAAGGGGGTCTTCTATGACACATGTGAAAAGATCTGCTCTTTAAAAGCAGCCGAAGTTGGACCAACCCGATTAAACATGTGAAAAAGCAGTAAGAACTATGAAAATTCCTCAGGCTTGAGGTGTCTGGCTGAAGTTTTTTCCATGGGATGAAGTATAAAAATGCCTGATACTACTTGGAGATAGTGTTCCACGACACATGTGCAAAGATCTGCCTTTCAAAAACAGCCAAAGTTGGACAAATTCGCTTAAACATGTGAAAGTGCAGTAAGAATTATAAAAATTCCTCGGTTTTGAGGTGTCTGGCTGAAGTTTTTGACATGGGGCGAAGTCAAAAAGTACCTGATACCACTTAAGGGTAGTCTTCTATGACACATGTGAAATTATCTGCCCTTTAATAGCAGCCAAAGTTAGACCAACGCAGTTAAACATGTGAATTCGCAGCAAGAATTATGAAATTTCCTCAGCTTTGAGGTGTCTGGCTGAAGTTTTTGTCATGGGGCGAAGTCTAAAATTGCCTAATATTAGTTAATAGTAGTGTTATACGATACATTTGTAGCGATCCGCCATTTAAAAGCAGCCAAAGTTTGGTAAACCCATTTGACCATGTGAAAGCACACTAAAAATGATGAAAAGTCCCCGTGCTTTGGGTTGTTTGGCTTAAGTTTTTTTCATGGAATGAAGTCCGGAAATGCCTGATACCGTTTAAGGGTAGTGTTATACGACACATGTGTAAAGATCCGCCGTTTAAACGTGGACAAAGTTGGAGAAACCTGCTGAAACAAGTGAAATCTCTGTAAAAATTAGTGAAAATCCCGAGCTTTGAGGTGTCTGGCTGAAGTTTTTGCCATGGGGCGAAGTCTAGAAATGACTGAAACTACTTAAGGGTAGTGTCCTACGAAACATCTGAAAAGATCCGTCGTTTAGAAATTGTAAAAGTGGGACAAACAAGAGAAAGCAAATTAATAGGAAAATAAAAGTTCCCGAACTTTGAGGTGTCTAGCTGAAGTTTTTGCCATGGGATGATGTCTGGAAATGCTTGATTCTACTTAAGGGTAGCAGTTTACGACACATATGTGAAGATCTGCTATTTAAAAGTAGTCAAAGTTTGTCAAATCCACTTAAACATGTGAAAGCGCAGTAAAAATGAGTGAAATTTCCCGAGTTTTGAAGTGTCTGGCTGAAGTTTTTGCCATGGGACGAGGTCTAAAAATTACTGAAACTACTTAAGGGTAGTGTCCTACGACACATGTGAAAAGATCTATCATTTAAAATTAGTAAAAGTGGGACAAACAAGAGAAAGCAAATTAATAGGAAAATAAAAGTTCTCGAACTTTCAGGTGTCTGGCTGAAGTTTTTTCCATGGGATGATGTCTAGAAATTCTTGATTCTACTTAAGGGTAGCATTTTACGATACATGTGTAAAGATCTGTTATTTAAAAGAGGCCAAAGTTGGTCAAATCCGCTTAAACATGTGAAAGCGCAGTAAAAATTAGTGAAATTTCCCGAGTTTTGAGGTGTCTGGCTGAAGTTTTTTCCATGGGACGAAGTCTAAAAATTCCTGATACTACTTGAGGGTAGTGTTCTACAAAAAATGGGAAAATATTGGGTAGTTAAAAGCAGCCAAAGTGGCCCAAATGCGTGAAATTAGTAAAACAGAATAAATTTCCATAGGAAAATCCGCGAACTGGGGGTGTCTGGCTGGAGCCTTGTCACTGGTACGGGTCTAACAACACTTGATACTGACGCGGGGTGGTAATCTACGTCAAATATGTGAAAATCATCCATTATAAAATAAGTGAAGTTAGGGTCATTTTTTGGCGACTTTGACCCCCGATTCCTAGGCCCTTGTCATAGGTACAGCTTTAAAATTTTCACATTCTTTCTAGATTCGGGGAGGACTATCGATCGGTATTGGTTTCATCCATTATAAAATAAGTGACGCTTTTAGGCTCTGGGATCTTGGTCTATAATATTTATTTGAATTTCGTTACATAGGGTACTAAGATGGTATTTCTAAAATTTTTTAATTAAAATATAGCCAATTTGTTATGGTTTTACGCATCTAAATTGGAGCAGTAAGGAAGGCGGTCGGCATGATGTAGTGGTGCACTGTGGCTAGTCATTGTCGGCTGGGGTGGGTTCTTGCCAACCTTACTGTCCTGCGCCATAAACAGAAAAATTCCTATCATGCCTATCAAACGCAGAAACTAACATAGAAACGAACATCCGGTTAAACCCGGATGCCACGGACAAACCGTTAAAATTCAAAAAAAAAAAAAAATCCAAAAAAAAAAATTTGAGGCTGGTTAAATTCAAATTCAAAAAAAAAACTTAACTGGCAACTCAAAGGCAATACAAAATTTTAAAATAACGAAAACTAACTGAAAATTTGAATAAGTTTAGTAACACAAAAAAAAACCGTTTAAATAAAAAAAAGCAACAGAAAACTAACTGAAAAAGAAAACTTGAATTTAAAATTGAAAATCAAAAATAACTGAAACTAACCAAAATTTGAACTTAAAGGAGCCGGAAACGACCGGCTACAACGAAATAAAAAAAAATAAGGCCGAACAATATAAGGGGGCGCCGCGGGTGTTGTTGCAGCGCCCGGTGCTTGGCCCACCCTCATCCATGGCCATCGACGCACCTGTATTTCGATGGCCCCTTATCCAAACTACCTATACCTTCTAAATCCCAAGAAAAATCAGCATTCCCATATAAATATATTTTATTGACTATTCATGTTTACATACTTAAGCCAAATTAAATTCTACCCTATATATTAACCGTACATAACTGCGTACAATAACGCTACAAACCCCTTATTAGGTACGCATGTACCTATCAAACTTATTTATTTATTTACAAAATAAGTTATTCAATTACTTATTAGGTTTTTAACTAGTTATTTAATTAATTGTTTAAGGTATGTTTATGTTTTATTTGATATTTTGTTTTAGTTTTATATCATTTATTTATTTATTATAGTGGCCTTTAATTTTGTTATCTTCTTTTAGTTAAAGTATTTATTTAGTTATAAGAATTAATTTTCCTCCTTTTTTTCTATTTGGTTTCTTTATTATTATTATTATTTTCTCTAACCTTTTTTTTTTTTTTTTTACTGATCCTTACACAAATAGCGCATGGTTTATTTTTTTCACGTTACATTATTTTGTTTTTCATTTAGTTTTGCTTATAATTTAATGTCTGATCCCCTTATGTTTATTTAATTTAATATATAACTGCCCCTACGTTTGCTTTAATTTAAATCGACAATTAACTTTCTTTCCTATCTTTAACTTACGATTTCATTTTCCTCTAACTGTTTTGCTATGTTTAGTTTAATTATATTTACCAAACGTATTTAAGTTTAAATTTTTGTTTCCCCCACTTTTTCTTTCCTTAAGTTCAACAAATTTAACTTTATCTTATAATTTAATATTCAATCTCCTTATGTTTACTTCGAATCAATATTTTACTTTAAGTTACATTTTACATTGTTTTACTATTTTATATCTGCTGCAATTATAAGTTCTTCATTTATTTAAATTTGCTTTATCCTAATCTGTACCTATCCCTCTTTCTGGTCAAAATTCAAATTTAATTTTCTCCTTTTTTCTTTAGGTTAATTTAGAACATTTTCTTTTCCTTATTATTTACGTTAAATTTAATTTTCCTCTCCTATTTTATATTCATTTCAATTCAGTTAAACAAAAAACTAATTCTAATTTAACGTGCCAATTGGCACGGACTCACCGGATAAGTCGTTGTTGCTGTTGTTGCAGCGGCCTATATGAAGCGGCCCGCTGTGTTGTTCTAGCTGGTGTTGTTGTATTTGTTGGCCCTGACTGCGCGCTGTTGTTGTTGTTGGCGCTGGCTGCGCTTGGTTATTGTTGTTGTTGCCGTTGCAGCGGGCCTATATGAGGCGGCCTCACTGTTGTTAAAGCTGGTTGTTGTTGGCGCTTATATGCGCGTTTTTGTTGTTGTTGCGCGTTGGCTGCGCGCTTCGTTGTTGGCGCTTGCTACGCGCTGTTTTGTTGGCGCTTATATTCGCCTTGTTGTGGTTGTTGGCGCGTTTGCTGTTAGCGCATTTTAAGGCGCTTGTTGTTATGGTTGGTGTTAGCGCATATATGCTGTTGTTAGCGGTGTTGTTCTTATGCCCCAATTTTTACGGGCGCCTGCTTGTTTTCGGGCTAGCGCGTTGTTTTACGAGCGCCTGTCTTAACGCGCGCCTGTTGGGATTCGTGTGTAGCTTTTCAAGCGCGCCTGATGTTTGCGTTGTTGGCGCGTTTATGCGGGACGCTGAAGTTGCTGTTGCGCGGCTGAATTTGGCGGTTAGTGATGTTTTACTTTGACGCGTTGGTGCGCGCTATGCCAGCGCGTCGATTCCGGGGCTGAGTATGTGTGTGTATGTACAAGGTTGCAGCTTCCGATGACTAATCTGGAGAATTTGAAATACCTTTCTGGGAGTGTCGCCTAAGTGAATGCATGCGCGTATTAACCACCTGCTCCGTTGAATATTGGTGTCTCCTTAATCCCTCGAAAGTCAGGAAGGTCCACCTCTTCGAGTGCGCAAAACAATTTACATTAGAGTATCGCCCAGAACACTTTTTCGAATGGTTTACACCGGTAAGCAATAGCGTGCTTTTGCTTATTTAATTGTTGTAAGACACTCACTGCACCACAAAACTTGCGGTTGTGTTCAAGGGCAATAAAAAGATACACTACCGTGAAGAGTTTCTTTATATAAGGCTATGTTGCCCAATATCTCACATAAGACGCACAATTTATGCTTGAAAATGCCGCACCACAAAACTGGTAAATACTTTTCACTGAATTTAATATTTTTTTTTTCACCACTCAAACTGATTACGACCGACCGCCACGAAAGTTATTTTTCTTTTGATTTGCCGGTATACGTTCAAACTCCCAGCAGTGCCAAGAAGATTCCAATATTTTTCCACTAACGGCACTATAGGTTTGGAAATCTTCCGTTCGCTGAGATATGATGTAATATGTGGGTTGCCATGTTGCGCGATGCAAACGGTTATTACCATCAGGACTCGAAACTACAATTTTTCTTAAAAGTACCAAATTTTGTAAAAATGTAGTAAAATTAAAAAAAAATGGATTATATGAAAAAGGAAACTTGATTATTACCGGAAAATGATTAAGAATTTTATTGATCTTGAATTCGATAGAAAAGGGAATTGATAAGAAACTTTTGTTGTTGTTGCTATATTAAAGCAAAATGAAAATAACGCAGTTGAATCTAGTAGTGAAAATTATTTACTACCTTTTTGTTGGGAATTTTAATTCTTGTGAGATTAATTGGATAAATTCTATTTCTTCAAGAGTTTTGTCCCAAAAGAAGAAATAAAGGTCTATTTCCAACTTGATAAGCCCGCTGTGTCCTATGTTCTGCCCTGTTTTTGGACGCAGTATTTCCTTAAGAAGACAGAAAAGTAGTAGATTTTGGGTAAAGCGTAGTAAGGTAAAATTTACTGCTATCGTATTAGGATTCGAGTCCTGAGGCACGCACCTGTTTGCGCGCGCAAAATTTTTACTGTCCGGGTCATGTGGATGGTGTGTTCCCTGGGTGCCCCGGGTAACCCGAAACTGCTGGATTGGGGAATTGCGAACATTTTATACTCCAAATCCGATTAGTCACTTCAATGCTAATGAAATGAATTTTGCCAAACAAGGTATGATTGAAATTGACGTGGCTCTCATTCGAACGCAGAATATAATGTCCGATTGAAAAATCTTTAACCGACTTGAAGCGTTTTTACAATAAAAAAAATTGGTTAATTAATTTTTTTTGTTTTAAATTTTCACTATTTGTATTTTATCTTTAATTCAATGACCAAACCAAAATGATAGTTAATTATGTAGCAAATTTGTAGCATTTAAAGTGTTTTATTGGTAACTGTAACCGAACAAAACTTTTTTTGTTTTCTCTCTAAAATTGCGGATGTTATAGGGTTAATTTATTGTTAATAGTGAAGAACCCATGAACATGTCCTATACCATAGGGTTAATTAATTTGTTTACATTCGTTTGACATACCAGTCCCTTACAAAAAGAATCATATTCAACTGTCAATCATACCCTGCCCAATACATTTTGCGCATACAAAAATAAATTCTTACACAAAAAATGACGACTGCCAAAACGCCCAGATAGAAATGGTAAATTTGAAAAAAAAGAAAAACATTTAAAATCTTGGTTATTGTGGACGAATATCCGAAGCATGGAAACGGCCTATCAATTTACCCGTCAGGTCCTCTAAGTCATACAGCGCATTACCCACTTTTCGACGAACTCGGCACTTAAGATATTTCGGCAGGAATTTCGCGTTTATGCCTTGTTTAAAACTGCTCAAAGCAAAATTTCTCCTAAAAACCTCCTGACCTTCCCTATAGTTCACTAGTCTAGCACGTTTATTATATACCCGCACTGCTCTATCCTTTGCCTGGTCTAAATTCTTACGAATTTGCTCGCGGATGTTTGCTAACTTGTCTACTCTGCTGGCTATAGGGACTTCATCCTCCTTAAGACTACCGAGTTTCTCCAATATAGTATACGCTGATGCGTGCTGGACCATGTTCTGACCATATAATGCAAAGTACGGAGAGCACTGAATGGAAGTATGAAAATCACTTCGTAAAACTGCTAAGATCTCGGGTATATGTTTGTCCCAGTCCGTATGATCCTGTTTACCCCTAAGGAAAATTCTTATTTTTGAAACAATTTCTCTGTTTACGCGTTCTGACGCGTTAGCTTGCGGAGAGTATAGCCCTGTCCTAATATGAGTTACCCCGTAGTTATCTAGAAATTGCTTCATTTCCTTAGAGATAAACTGTTTACCATTGTCGCTATGGATATACTCAGGGACCCCGGCAGCTGGAAAAACCTCAGAGCTGAAGTAGTTCATAACATTTGCAGTCGTAGCCCTCTGCATGGGTTTTAACCAAACATACTTTGTAAAATGGTCCAATACTATAAAAAGAAACTGATTCCGCCGTTTAGATCTAGGATAAGGTCCCAAAAAGTCGCAATAAAACCGCTGAAATGGCCTTTCCGAAGTGAAAGTCTGCGCTATAGGTGGTCTGGACTGTTGATTGGTCGCCTTTACTGCCTTGCAGGTATCACACCTGCCCACGTATTTCCGAACGTCCTTGGCCTGCCCTGGCCAGAAATAATTTTGTCGAACGCGTTCCAAAGTCTTTTGCCAACCTCCATGGTAGCTTCTGTTTGCGTCATGTGCCAGACGTATCGCCTTCTCGATTAACCCTGACGGTAGCCACAACCTCCATAGTGAGTCCTCCTCATCCTCCACACCTTTCCGAAATTTAACCCTTTTAAATATCAGACCGCCATTTAGTCTTAAATCCGGCAGAGAGTCCTCATTATCTAAAATAGTTTGGGACAGATCCTGATACTCTGCACTTTTAAATTCCGGAGCCTCTAAATCTATTTCATGAGATGCGGAAGGATAATTCAACTCATCTACGTCAAAACGGGAGAGGGCGTCTGGTACCACATTCAACGTACCCTTGCGATGTTCCATCGAGAAATCGTACCGCTGCAACAGAAGGGACCACCTAGCCAACCTGCCACTCAAGTCTTTTTGTGTCATCAACCATTTGAGGCTAGAGTGGTCCGTGATAATTCGGAATGGCAAACCTTCGACATAAGGTCGGAAACGGTTGACACTGACTATGGCTGCCAGGCATTCCAGCTCGGTCACTGTATAATTGCGCTGAGCATTGTTCAGCTTTTTTGAGACAAATGCGATTGGATGCTCAGCGCCCTCATCATCGACCTGGAACAGCACACCACCCACGCCTATCTTCGAAGCATCACACTGTATAACAAACTCTTTAGAAAAATCGGGTTGGGCCAAGACAGGGGCGGAACTCAGGGCTACCTTCAGCTTTTCAAAAGCTTCTATTGCCTCAGGAGTAAGTTTGAAAGGGCCTAGCGACTTTCGAAGGCAATCGGTCAAAGGGCCTGCTAAATCAGCAAAATTTGTAATAAACGCCCTATACCAATTTGCCATGCCCACGAACCTACGAACCTGTCGAGGAGACTTCGGGATTGGGAAACTCTTAACTGCCTCTATCTTCCCTGGATCTACCTTCAAGCACCCGCTTCCTATCAAGTACCCTAAATATCGAATTTCCTTCTGACAAAATTTGCTCTTCTTCACATTGATGGTCAGGCCCGCGTCCTTCAAGCACTTTGCCACTTCCGCCAATAATTTCAGGTGGTCCTCAAAGTTCGTGCTGCATACCATCAAATCATCCAGGTAGACGAAGACATTCTCCCGCAAACGCGAGGGAATCGCCTTGTCCATCAGCCGGCTCATCGTCTGCGGTCCATTGCATAACCCAAATGGCATCACTTTATAGTGGTACAGAGGCTTCCCCGGGACTGCGAATGCTGTTTTCTCCTTTGAAGACTCTGTCAGCTTGATCTGGAAAAACGCATCCTTCAGATCAATACCACTAATAAAGTGAGTGTCCTTCAACCTGCTTAATAAACCGTTGATATGAGGCAATGGGTATGAATCCTTTTTAGTTACCGCGTTGACCTTCCTGGAGTCTATGCAAAGCCTAACCTTCCCTGGCTTCCGAACCAAAACAACGGGACTACACCAGGGTGAGTTTGATTCCTCTATAACCCCCATTTCGAGCAACCTTTCTATTTCACTAAAAGCTTCGACTTGCCTCGGTGGCGAAAGAGGAAAATGCCTACTTTTAATTGGAACCGCATCACCCGTATCAATGTGGTGTTCGACTAGCTTAGTTTGCCCCAGACCTAACTTCTCAAAGGACGGAAACATATCCACTACCTTCTGCAGTTTGGTCTTTTGGGCATGTGTCAAATCATGGTAATTATGTTCCTCTCCCTTTTCGTCAACAACCTCTAAACATGCTATACTTGGAAATATTTCAGGAGCTAACGCGAAAGCTCTCCAGAAGTCAACTCCGAAGTAGGCTTCTTGAATAAGGGAAGGAACAAGATAGAAACGAATAATTTTGGTTGTGTTTTTGAAAGTCACTGGTAAAGAAATAGAACCTAATATTTTCTGTTTGCCGCCACCCGCTGTATACACAAAAGCCTGGAATGGGTGGTACTTAAGTCCATTTGTGTCCAAAAACTTCTGACAATCTTTGCCGAGGATGGAGACATTCGCACCCGAGTCCAGCAATCCTACCAGAAAACTATTTTCAATTTGCACCCGTACCAGAGGCCTTTCATCCTCAGTAAGCATTAGCGTTGTGCTTTGCAAAAGTTTACGCTCCTGAACTCGACTATGATACCTCTTCCTACATTTCAAAATATTCTCGGACACAAATGACTCTGTATTATTTTGGAAAATCCTCGACCTGACTAGCTCATAGTTGTTGACCCTGTACTCCAAACTAGGTGATATTTGCGCTTGACAGGCAACATCCCTACTATGATTTTTTAAAATGGAAATTGGTTTCGAATTGTTAAAATGCGCAATTGGACTATCACAATCGGAGCCATCCGAGCTGTCGGTACTATCAGGAAAAGTTACAATAATGTTTGGCTGGTCCTTCGCCAGGGTGCCACTATCCTTCGGAAGCTCACCACTTCCATTCGACTCACTGTTTGCGCGGGACCTACCACTTCGTTCAGTACACGAGGCAACTCCTGGTGTACTGGCTGATATGGGGGCTATGGCACCGAACGAGTTTCCCCCATCTTCTCGCTCGGGTATTGGTTTCCCTGTCTCCGATGATCTCTTGGACATTTTGGAGTCAACACTCCCCTATTGCCGCACTTAAAACAAAACGGATGCTTGACTGGCTCTTCACAGTAGATATACGAATGCCCCATAGCCTGGCAATTCCAACACTGGATTCCGGAATAGTCTGGTTTCCTGTTCCCTCGATACTCCAAAGCTTCGAGCTGCGGGTCCACTTCACCATCTTCGCCTTCCATCCTAATATCCTGTGCTATTGTGCGAGCTTCATTCACATGCCGTCCAGTATAGGTTGTTCCCAAGATTTTGCTTTCCCTTAGTACCTGCTCTCCTTTCCGTGCTACATCGCGGAGGTCATGTAAGGTCCTCACTCCCGCATTGAAAAGCATCAGCTTTAGACTGCTGTTGACATTTCTTTTTATGATGTCAATCAGCAGAGCTTCTGACAATGGCTCCCTAAGACGCGCATTTAAAGCCACTATGTCAGTATGGAACACATCGTATGACTCACTTGGCTTTTGCTTTCGCATCGAGATATCCATCATGATCTCGTGGTCACTTTTCAACGTTCCAAACTCACGCTTTAAGGAGTAGCACAGAAAGTCATATGTAGCATTAGGGTTCTGCTTCGTAAACAACCAGTACCATTCTTCTGCACGTCCTGACAGAAACAAATGGAAACTCGCCATTATTTGTTCCGAAGAACATTGGGTCCTTTCGCATAGGGTATCCAACTTAAACAGAAAGTCCGCCACGCTTCCAGCCCCATCGAAGGAAACCTTCCAGTCTTGGGGTTTCACCGCTATGCTACCAGAAACGAAGTTAGCATGGTTGCTTGCGAAGGTCTGTGCATAGTTTCTCTCGTCCCTAGTATTGTTCCTGGCATGGCTTGGGCCATGTGAAGTTCCAACTGCCGCGCGAAGTATGTCCATATTTTCCCTGATGGTCCGCATCTCATCCCTCATCTCCTCCTGGGAAGTCCTAAAGAGATGATGCAACACGTGTACCCAAGAGTCTGAAGGAGGCGCATTGTTGACCTGCGGTTGAGGAGTCATCCTATCGCCCAAATTGTTAAGAGGCATAGGATTTCCTAACTGAGCGCTAGCTCCTTCCGGTATGCCTGTCCCCAGGTTAGTCGGAGGATCGAAGAGATTCTGCATTTGCTCTACTCCAATGGATGTGTCCAAGCCATTACTACTGCCTGGTTTATCAGCTTTCTGATTGGAACCAGGAGTTAAGACGAGTCTGGTCGGATCTCCTCCACCGAAGCCACCAACTGGGGAGTGCATTACCAAAGGCCGGTTGGCTGGTTGTTTCGAAACTGCTCCTCTACCGCCTCTTGGCTTGCCCCAACTTCCGCGTCCGCCACTGGCACTTCGGAGAATCCTTCCTTCAGTCTCTTGGTCCATGCCAGGAAAATCCGTTAATCAAGATTGAGAAAAAAAAATGTGGTCAAATCTGGTAATGTGCTTGCTTCGACAAGCAGCACAAAAAAAAAATCTTAGTTTACAAGGGCGATTGGGACGTGTTTCGACAGTCTAGATTCACCCCCCTTTCTACCCTATACAAAAGCCGTTTTGAAAATAAAAATATATAAAAAAACTGAGTCTGTTTACGATTGCACGATACCGAAAAGTGCAAGGTATATATGTGATTCGATAGTCGTATCGAACCAACCGTAAAAAAAATGCAATATATATATACAAAAATATGCTGAAAGAAATGTTGGTTAATAAACAAACGTATCAAAATGTAATAAGATGCAAGTGTGTGTGGGTTGAAAAATATATGTATTTATATGTTCAATGGGAATGCTGACCTCCTATCATTAGAAGGCATAGGTAAATAAAACAAAAAAACAAAAATTAGACGATTGGATCCCAGTACCACCGCAATGCAGGGGTCGCCTTGGAGACTGGTCGCCCTGAGACTGGTTACGCACTGGTCCCCAAAACAAAACAAATTTTAAATTTCACATGGGTATATTTTAATTTTCCCAAACTGGACTTCAGTAAGCCAGACCGCAATGCAGGGGTGGTCTTCTGAGACTAATCGCCCTGAGACTGGTTGAACCACTGAAGACCAGTTAGGGTTACAACAAAAAAAAAGTATCTAATTTAGCAAAAGCACTTCCGTTTGACTCCGCCGCAATGAAAGGTGCAGTTGGGAACCGACTCCCCAGACATGCGGAGTGCGGAAACAAGAAAATGAAAATCTAAGGTATTTACAAACAACTCGGTATATCCAACCGCAATGCAAGGGTGGTCTTGAGACCCATCTCCCTGAGACATGTTGGAGTACTGAAGGTAAAAAAAAACTTATCAAATGCATACTATTTGGGTCCCAGTACTCCAGACCGCAATGCAGGGGCTGTCTTTGAGACTGCCATCCCTGAGACCGGCAGGAATATTGGAAGCCAAAACAAAAACAAATTGAATTTATTTAAAAAAAAAATTTTTTTTTTGGTTCAACACTTTTACTAACTTCGCCGCAATGAAAGGAGCGGATACGACCTGTCTCCCCAGACTTGCGAAGCGTGCAAGCGTAACGTGCAAAACAAAAAAAATTTGGTTTGAAAATTGAAATTTCTTAACTTCGCCGCAATGAAAGGTGCGGTTGGGACCCGCTTCCCCAGACTTGCGAAGCCAAGATAGATCGCCAAAGATCCCAGCTTATCCAACCGCAATGCAGGGGTTGTCCTAAGACTAGTCGCCCTGAGACTGGTTGGATTAGTTGGGGTCAGCAAAATAATAAAAAGAAAATTGGAAAAAAAAAATGAACTTTTAAAACATAAAACGCAAAAGGACAAACACGTTCGGCAAAAAAAACTAAGTAATCCCCAAAAAAAAAAACTAAACCCCACTTAGCGGACATATTTATATATATCTCCCGAAGCCGACATCGGACAACAGACCCGGGACAAAAAAAAATGTTTACTACAAAAAAACTAAGTGCGTTTAGTACTGCCTCGCCGGGTGAAATGCAAAACTTCCGGTGGACATGACGTAAAGTCTCGTGGAGCCCTTAGCTACTGACAACGAAGACCAATCCAGACAACTTGATCAATCTCACCATCCCATCGCAACGCAGGTGGCGGCTCCTGGGCCTGCCTACCTGGGACTTATGAGATGGTGAAACCTCACAAGCTGACCAGAAAAGCCATCGAGATCAGCGCTTCAGGCCCCACGTTGGGCACTCTACCCGTTGGGCACTCTACCCGTTGGGCGCCATCTGTTATGGTTTTACGCATCTAAAATGGAGCAGTAAGGAAGGCGGCCGGCATGATGTAGTGGTGCACTGTGGCTAGTCATTGTCGGCTGGGGTGGGTTCTTGCCAACCTTACTGTCCTGCGCCATAAACAGAAAAATTCCTATCATGCCTATCAAACGCAGAAACTAACATAGAAACGAACATCCGGTTAAACCCGGATGCCACGGACAAACCGTTAAAATTCAAAAAAAAAAAAAATCCAAAAAAAAAAATTTGAGGCTGGTTAAATTCAAATTCAAAAAAAAAACTTAACTGGCAACTCAAAGGCAATACAAAATTTTAAAATAACGAAAACTAACTGAAAATTTGAATAAGTTTAGTAACACAAAAAAAAACCGTTTAAATAAAAAAAAGCAACAGAAAACTAACTGAAAAAGAAAACTTGAATTTAAAATTGAAAATCAAAAATAACTGAAACTAACCAAAATTTGAACTTAAAGGAGCCGGAAACGACCGGCTACAACGGCTGAAATAAAAAAAAATAAGGCCGAACAATATAAGGGGGCGCCGCGGGTGTTGTTGCAGCGCCCGGTGCTTGGCCCACCCTCATCCATGGCCATCGACGCACCTGTATTTCGATGGCCCCTTATCCAAACTACCTATACCTTCTAAATCCCAAGAAAAATCAGCATTCCCATATAAATATATTTTATTGACTATTCATGTTTACATACTTAAGCCAAATTAAATTCTACCCTATATATTAACCGTACATAACTGCGTACAATAACGCTACAAACCCCTTATTAGGTACGCATGTACCTATCAAACTTATTTATTTATTTACAAAATAAGTTATTCAATTACTTATTAGGTTTTTAACTAGTTATTTAATTAATTGTTTAAGGTATGTTTATGTTTTATTTGATATTTTGTTTTAGTTTTATATCATTTATTTATTTATTATAGTGGCCTTTAATTTTGTTATCTTCTTTTAGTTAAAGTATTTATTTAGTTATAAGAATTAATTTTCCTCCTTTTTTTCTATTTGGTTTCTTTATTATTATTATTATTTTCTCTAACCTTTTTTTTTTTTTTTTTTACTGATCCTTACACAAATAGCGCATGGTTTATTTTTTTCACGTTACATTATTTTGTTTTTCATTTAGTTTTGCTTATAATTTAATGTCTGATCCCCTTATGTTTATTTAATTTAATATATAACTGCCCCTACGTTTGCTTTAATTTAAATCGACAATTAACTTTCTTTCCTATCTTTAACTTACGATTTCATTTTCCTCTAACTGTTTTGCTATGTTTAGTTTAATTATATTTACCAAACGTATTTAAGTTTAAATTTTTGTTTCCCCCACTTTTTCTTTCCTTAAGTTCAACAAATTTAACTTTATCTTATAATTTAATATTCAATCTCCTTATGTTTACTTCGAATCAATATTTTACTTTAAGTTACATTTTACATTGTTTTACTATTTTATATCTGCTGCAATTATAAGTTCTTCATTTATTTAAATTTGCTTTATCCTAATCTGTACCTATCCCTCTTTCTGGTCAAAATTCAAATTTAATTTTCTCCTTTTTTCTTTAGGTTAATTTAGAACATTTTCTTTTCCTTATTATTTACGTTAAATTTAATTTTCCTCTCCTATTTTATATTCATTTCAATTCAGTTAAACAAAAAACTAATTCTAATTTAACGTGCCAATTGGCACGGACTCACCGGATAAGTCGTTGTTGCTGTTGTTGCAGCGGCCTATATGAAGCGGCCCGCTGTGTTGTTCTAGCTGGTGTTGTTGTATTTGTTGGCCCTGACTGCGCGCTGTTGTTGTTGTTGGCGCTGGCTGCGCTTGGTTATTGTTGTTGTTGCCGTTGCAGCGGGCCTATATGAGGCGGCCTCACTGTTGTTAAAGCTGGTTGTTGTTGGCGCTTATATGCGCGTTTTTGTTGTTGTTGCGCGTTGGCTGCGCGCTTGGTTGTTGGCGCTTGCTACGCGCTGTTTTGTTGGCGCTTATATTCGCCTTGTTGTGGTTGTTGGCGCGTTTGCTGTTAGCGCATTTTAAGGCGCTTGTTGTTATGGTTGGTGTTAGCGCATATATGCTGTTGTTAGCGGTGTTGTTCTTATGCCCCAATTTTTACGGGCGCCTGCTTGTTTTCGGGCTAGCGCGTTGTTTTACGAGCGCCTGTCTTAACGCGCGCCTGTTGGGATTCGTGTGTAGCTTTTCAAGCGCGCCTGATGTTTGCGTTGTTGGCGCGTTTATGCGGGACGCTGAAGTTGCTGTTGCGCGGCTGAATTTGGCGGTTAGTGATGTTTTACTTTGACGCGTTGGTGCGCGCTATGCCAGCGCGTCGATTCCGGGGCTGAGTATGTGTGTGTATGTACAAGGTTGCAGCTTCCGATGACTAATCTGGAGAATTTGAAATACCTTTCTGGGAGTGTCGCCTAAGTGAATGCATGCGCGTATTAACCACCTGCTCCGTTGAATATTGGTGTCTCCTTAATCCCTCGAAAGTCAGGAAGGTCCACCTCTTCGAGTGCGCAAAACAATTTACATTAGAGTATCGCCCAGAACACTTTTTCGAATGGTTTACACCGGTAAGCAATAGCGTGCTTTTGCTTATTTAATTGTTGTAAGACACTCACTGCACCACAAAACTTGCGGTTGTGTTCAAGGGCAATAAAAAGATACACTACCGTGAAGAGTTTCTTTATATAAGGCTATGTTGCCCAATATCTCACATAAGACGCACAATTTATGCTTGAAAATGCCGCACCACAAAACTGGTAAATACTTTTCACTGAATTTAATATTTTTTTTTTCACCACTCAAACTGATTACGACCGACCGCCACGAAAGTTATTTTTCTTTTGATTTGCCGGTATACGTTCAAACTCCCAGCAGTGCCAAGAAGATTCCAATATTTTTCCACTAACGGCACTATAGGTTTGGAAATCTTCCGTTCGCTGAGATATGATGTAATATGTGGGTTGCCATGTTGCGCGATGCAAACGGTTATTACCATCAGGACTCGAAACTACAATTTTTCTTAAAAGTACCAAATTTTGTAAAAATGTAGTAAAATTAAAAAAAAATGGATTATATGAAAAAGGAAACTTGATTATTACCGGAAAATGATTAAGAATTTTATTGATCTTGAATTCGATAGAAAAGGGAATTGATAAGAAACTTTTGTTGTTGTTGCTATATTAAAGCAAAATGAAAATAACGCAGTTGAATCTAGTAGTGAAAATTATTTACTACCTTTTTGTTGGGAATTTTAATTCTTGTGAGATTAATTGGATAAATTCTATTTCTTCAAGAGTTTTGTCCCAAAAGAAGAAATAAAGGTCTATTTCCAACTTGATAAGCCCGCTGTGTCCTATGTTCTGCCCTGTTTTTGGACGCAGTATTTCCTTAAGAAGACAGAAAAGTAGTAGATTTTGGGTAAAGCGTAGTAAGGTAAAATTTACTGCTATCGTATTAGGATTCGAGTCCTGAGGCACGCACCTGTTTGCGCGCGCAAAATTTTTACTGTCCGGGTCATGTGGATGGTGTGTTCCCTGGGTGCCCCGGGTAACCCGAAACTGCTGGATTGGGGAATTGCGAACATTTTATACTCCAAATCCGATTAGTCACTTCAATGCTAATGAAATGAATTTTGCCAAACAAGGTATGATTGAAATTGACGTGGCTCTCATTCGAACGCAGAATATAATGTCCGATTGAAAAATCTTTAACCGACTTGAAGCGTTTTTACAATAAAAAAAATTGGTTAATTAATTTTTTTTGTTTTAAATTTTCACTATTTGTATTTTATCTTTAATTCAATGACCAAACCAAAATGATAGTTAATTATGTAGCAAATTTGTAGCATTTAAAGTGTTTTATTGGTAACTGTAACCGAACAAAACTTTTTTTGTTTTCTCTCTAAAATTGCGGATGTTATAGGGTTAATTTATTGTTAATAGTGAAGAACCCATGAACATGTCCTATACCATAGGGTTAATTAATTTGTTTACATTCGTTTGACATACCAGTCCCTTACAAAAAGAATCATATTCAACTGTCAATCATACCCTGCCCAATACATTTTGCGCATACAAAAATAAATTCTTACACAAAAAATGATACACCAATAGGTCTATTCCCCCTTTGCTGACACATTCACGGGCGCCCGCAAGCATCCATAATTTCGCCCGCAGTTTACCCCGGCCACTCCAGGAACACACCACATACTTATTTTCATGGAAATTAAAAGTTCCGTTATTGGTACCTTTCCATTCCATGGGAAAATTTGGTGTTGCCAGCTGTGCATAACCATACCAACTCAAGAAAACAATCGATAAAAAGTCGAACCGGAGCGTGAATCTAAACTGTCAACTAAAAACCCCGTGAGTAATGCCCAATCACCATGAACCAAAAATGACTTAATCGAAGGCAAACCATAACAAATTATACAACAGAAAACAAATTTTTTAAACATTTACACAAGGTTCAGGGGAATTTTTCAAAACTTAAAAAAACCGCCCCAAATTTTTCAACTTTTTTGGCATAATTTCTAGCGGAATTCTGAGTACGCAGTTTTGTAGAGCAGTCAAATTCACTATACTAATGTGCAAGTTATAAGTAGCTCAAAATTTTCCCTGATTTTTTAGAATTTTTTTCATCGACGGTGTTGAGTAATTTCTTCGATACAAAATTTTTATTTTTTTTATTTTGTATGGAAGAAATTACTCAACACCCTCGACGAAAAAAATTCTTAAAAATTAGGGAAAATTTTGAGCTACTTATAACTTGCACATTAGTATAGTGATATTGACTGCTCTACAAAACTGCGTACTCAGAATTCTGCTATAAATTCTGCAATTTGGTTGATCCACATGTTTGTATGTATTTGAATCGCAACAATAACCACACCGTCATCTGATAGCCAACTTTTTACTTTGCACGCATGTTCATTCGTTGGTTCTGTCGGAGCTTTTAACTCTTAATTTCGTTGCTGGATTCTTTGAAGCGTTCCAAAATTCGTAAGCTACTGGGGTCTTTTATATTGTTAAACATTCGTACAACTGCTTTTGCAGAAGCCCATTACTCAAATAAAGAGTTCTCTTTGCCAAGAAAAATTCGTTTGCAATCCAGCTCAACCTGAAAAGAAATTATATATGTAGCTTGAAGAAGAAGACGTTTATTATTAATTATATACCAAAGAATATCTGAATGTTTGTTTGTATAATGGCCACTCCGCTAAGATATTATCCAAGCTAGATTCAGATTTTAGTGCGTTTAATCGGATATCAAACGTGGACTCCCATTTAGCCAGTACTTCTTCGATTGGTTCAATGTTGTATTTGAGCCAATTTTTTGCCAAATTCATATCGTCCGATATGAATGAAATTGGATCTAAAATTTAAAACCAAAAATGTAACACACATGCGCTAATATGATGGTTCGGTATATGTATTCAGAGTTGAGTTTCAGTAATCTAATGTCCAACCATTTAACCTATACAAACCTGGGCGTATTTTTGGGTCAAGGCTGCACAACAAAATAAACAAAATTTTTTTGAAAGTAACGTTATCAAAAAAAAATATTTAAAAAAATTTCGATTTTGCTAGCATCAAAAACAAAATCAAGAATTTTCGTTTCCATTTGATATTTCGAAGTTTGAGTATTTTTTTGAGCATTTTTTGTATGGAAAAATATCCTCTAACTCAAACAATCAAAATAAACAAAATTTTTGAGATTTTGATTTCGATTTCAATGAAATGAAAAGCTTTTCGTTGATCTAAAAACGTTAAAACTTTTGAATAACGAATTGAAAACAAAATATTTTTATTTTTTTTGATAAAAATAACGTTATTATGCAGGCCTGTTTTGGGTTCGAAGCACCGTCGCTTGAATTATTTTTAGCTTTATTCACAATGACACCATCTCGCATAAGATTATAATTAGTATTATGGTACTTCGCATAGAGACAACCACCTGGTTTCCTTTTCTCCCGGCGAATGTACGTAGTAAATACTCTTAAAATATAATATAATATAAAAATATATAGTGGAGCCAACGAAGTATAAAACTCACTTTTTCTTCGTTGGGGAACGATTCAATAATCTGATCTGCAATTGCATCAAATGTAGACGGATTTGGTTTAATTTCGTCTTTTAAAAGATAGTTCGTTACACACCTCGCCAGTGCACTTCTATATTTTGATACCAATCTTCTATTGTTGTCATAATACCGGACGTATCCAATATATCTGAAATCGAGAACTAAGCAAATGTATGTAATTACTAAAATGTTGGTTCGTAGATATTAAGCTGATTTTAAGTGAGTTTTCTTTTAATTTTTGAATCCTTTCCAAAAAAAGAAATTAACAAATATTCAAATATTAAAAGAAAACTCACTTTTTGCCATACAAAATGTAATTTTTTGCAAAGCTTATGATGGGTTCCCAATACTCACCAATTTAGCCACAGAATCCACAATAGTTTTTGTACCCACAGGGGAACAATCCAGAACGTTCTCTTCATTATCCAGAACGTTATGTGAACAGCTTGTTGTAGCCACAAGGGAATTATTCAGAATGTTCTCTTCACTATCCAGAACGTTCTCTTCACTATCCGCTACTTGTTTTAGCCGCAAGGGCAGAGTTGTTTGTTGCTGCTAATGCGGTATCCAGAACGACACCCTGACGAAAAACATAAAACAAAACACTACAGTTCGCAGTTGACCCCTAAAGTAAACAAATACTACCACTAATTTTTGTACACTCACCTGTTCCTTTTGCCACTGCAACAAATTGTGCTCAAAGACTACTCGTGCCCCGTATAATGAATTGGGTACAATATCATATATGTGCTCCGGTTTTAAATACTTTAGGGTTTCGGCTGTAAATCCGCAATCTGTAATTTATGCAGGGCGACTATTAGGTTATGGTAATTGTTTAAACATAGTTATTTCAATGGTTTCATTTTACAAGACGGGTCAATGTTTAATTTTTATGGAATATTGTCGAAATTGGTGTCAAAAGACGGATGTACTCTAACCAGCGCGAAGCACTGCTAACAACAACACAAACCCGACAACTGTTTATTATATATAATTAACCGTCTTATAAAATGCACCTTTTTAATTATTTATCACTTACCTTTAAAAATATTATAAAACACTTCACTTTTTAATAACTGTAATCGCTGCAGCAAGTAAAAATCTTTCTCCATTTTCTCGAGTTCGACACGCATTACTTTGGTTTATAAAATTGCATTTAAGCTACCCTGCGGGAAATGCCCTACGAGGTATGGGTGATGGTTACCAACACAAAAATAAATTTTTTGTTGAAAGGGCAAATACGAGCTACTGTAGCAAGAAAGTGAAGGGTGATTTTAATTTTTAATAAGGTGTTAATGAAATTTAAAATTTGCAAATAGTGCAGTTATTTTGAATTTTACGCTTTTTATCACTAGCATAATAGGCATCGTTAATTTTATCGAAGTCCATAGCAAAATACATTTTATTCCACACTTATAGAAACACTACCCTACAAGAACAGTGACGGTCATTTGACACAACATGTGATACTTATTACTGGCTGTCTAACTATCAGCACTCCATACAAACTTTTGATCACACGTTCAAGGAGGTTTGCAAAATGCTGGCTAAACAACTTTGTACATGTGTGTTTTTGTCTCATTTCAGCACATTAGTTACGCCTCTAAATAAGCATATATCTGCACTGCTGTCTCTCACTGTATTTTTATGTCATTGCTGACCATAAGACTATCAATACTGACCATTGCCATAAAGCAGAAACTGCCAGTGCTGACCATAAAACTATCACAGCTGGCCATTGTCATAAAATGTGAAAAATTATACGTTGCTGTTCTTAGTATTACATTTCTAATTTTTATTAATGGACAATGTTTGAAAGATAACACAATCAGTATCAGCAATGTCAATTTTGGGTGTGTGTTAGTGAAAAATATCAGCGTTTCTTGTAGGGTAGTGAGCGATAACTACAGATTAGGGTTGCACTTTCCGATAAAATGCTTATCGAAAGGATACAGAAGCGGCATGCAGTTAAATTTTTTCATTGGTATGGGCAGTGTACATCAGCAGGGTATTGAAACGATGAGTACTTCTTTTTGAGGTTAGGGAGTCTATAGTCAGCGCTGATGTCACTGCTTAGGCTTATTGCTGTCTGTGATGATAGTCATTCATGACGCAGACATTAATCAGCAATGATGTCATCGTTGAGCCAATATTTTTATCAGCGAATTTTTCACTCGATTGAATTTTTATACAGCTATACTATACTATTGAGACTAAACAATGCGAGGGGTGATAAACATTGGTTGTTGCACATATTTTGGATCAGGGCTGATGTAAACAATTTCAATATGAGTCTTTACTGATAAAGTACGATGTCTGTCGTGGTAATGTTTTTGACCACCTGTGATTGGATCTATTTTGAATAGATAGCCAAAGTACATTAGAGAAAAAGTGATGCAAGATCATACACCACAAAGCATCACCTTTTTCACGAGGCTCATGAAAAGATGATGGCGGTGCGACCGAAAACATATGTCAGCGAGGATCAGTGTCCCGTTGGGTAGCGTCGCAGGCAAGGCGTCGATATTTTAAGGAACTTATTACTTGTATTAAGGAAATTGGGTTCCTGAAGTTAAAGACAACATTAACTTAATTTGAGGAAAAAAAGTCTTTAAATTAAGGATATTTTTCCTTATGTTAAGTAAATCGAAGAAAGGAAACTGGTTCGTTGTTTCAAGGAAGTGCTTTTTTCTGAGTGTAACATCCGTTCTAAACCCGAAACTCTTATATCTTACGAGCTTTGAAGTTACGAGAAACTATTGCAATTCTCTTGAACTTCCTAACATCCGTGGTCTTGGTGGTTTTGCTTACAAAGAACACCTACAAAATGCAAACTTTGAAATTGTGATTGTTAGTTAAAATGTTTTATTTTATACACATATCTTCCTTTTTTGCAGCAGCACGTTTTATACGCTTCTATTCTTCATTTGAATTTCAACATTTTATTTTAAATTTCAAAGTAACTACCATCGAATCAAAATTCTGCTCTGTTTTGAAAGAATTGAAAATAGGTTTGTTTATTGGGCTGCTCTAGCTCACACCAGATTGAGATATTTCACAAAATTGTGTTTAACGAACACTTTTCTTGCTCTAAGTTGCTCTATTTCTATTTTGACAGCTACCCTGCTCTGCTCTAATCTGCTCTGAACTTTTTTTTGGCCAGTAAACAAACCTAATGTATCATTTGATTTAATCATTTTATCCTCATGTGAGTCAGCTATGACAATAAATGACAATTGTCAGTGTTTTTGTCAAAACATTATCAGCATTGATAATTTAGAGTGTGAGTGTGTTAGTAAAAATATCAGCCCGTCTTGTAGGGTTGTTTTCTAACAGCGTGTGCTTTGCTGTGAATGGATATGAAATAGATTTCAGACAATGTATTTTAAAAAAATCTAACTAATTTTGGTGCTCCTCTGCACAGAGCTGTGCCGAGACTCTTTAATGTACCACACAAAGCAGAGACGTTCAAATTATCGATAGATTTCAGAGGACAATTTTCCTAAATAGAGGACAATTTAGGGGCTTTAGTGGACAAGAGGACAATTTGCCATTTTAGAGGACAAATCCTCTTAAACGAGGACGTATGGCAGCCCTAATAGCCTAACCTAATATAAACGCGCGCCCTTCGTTTTCTGTCAAATTTGTCTCATGCACATACAACTTGTATGCAGCAACCGAAATTGAACGCACTGCGTAAAAAGAAAAGATTTAAAAATTTTAATTCCCAAATCTTTCGGTACGCCACTGTACCTATGCATTTGATTTTTGATTTAGCTGAAATTGAAAAAAAAATTTAGAGAGGCACGCTTTGCTATTTTTTTTTGACAAACTAAATCTTCAAAAAAAAAAAAAATTTAAAGGTACCTAACTTAGGGTCTCATCATGACGTAACCACAAAGGTGATATCCATCTTGACAGATGTCAAATGAACGGTCTTAACTTGAACGGTTGTATTTAGGAAGTACAAGAGAAAGGGGCATAAAAGAAGGCCCGTTTGTAAAATAGTATTGAATTTCATACTATTTTTTTCAAGGGATTCAGTGCAATAAAATGTAATTTTAGCATTTTTAAGGTCTCTTCAGCCATTAAATCAAAGTTTGAAATTTTCTCTAGCTCTTTTTTATTAGAAGCATTTGAAGTAGTGTATGAAGCAAAGTTTTCAACGAAAAGGGAAAGTTCTAATAATATGATGGAGACCTATTTTGTAATTTTGACAAGAATTCATTGGAAAGCTCAAAGAAAAACGCATATCTAACCAACAATTGCTGGTTTCATAAAAGTTTATTTGTGCTTTCTCAAACATTTGAACTACATATGTACAATATAAAAAATTAAATCACTTCGTAATTACTATTTCTAATTAATTATTTAATATTTATTTTGCCTTTATACATATTTATTTATACATATTTATTTTATTAATTGTTATTTTATTTTGTTTTTTTTTATCATTTTTTTTTAATTTTATTTAATTTAATTTAATTTTTTTATTTTGTTTTTAACGATTTTTTAAATGTTATTTTTATTTGATTTCAATTTTTTATTTTATTTTATTTTTTATTTTTTTTTTAATTTTACTTTTTTATTTTATTTTGTTTTCATTTTTTATTATTATTTTCTTAAAACGAGATAATAAAAACAAAAAGTATTTTCCATGAACATTAAAACATAGAATTAAAAAAATTTAAATAAAATAACAAGAACAAAAATTATTAAATTATTTTTTAATTATTTTTTAATTTAATTTTTATTTTATTTTTTTATTTATTTTTATTTACCTTTATTTTGTTTTATTGTTTTATTTCATTTTTATTTTTTTTTTAAATTCTTTATATTTTTTAAATTTTATTTAATTTTTTTATTATTTTTTTTTTATTTTATTTTATTTCTTATTATTTTTTTCTAATTTTATTTATTTATTTTTTTTAATGCATTAGTGAATTATTCACGCAACATATGCAGAAATTACTTTAAGTTTTTTATTATCTTGTTTTTATTTTATTTTTTAATTATATTTTATTTTTTTTTTTTATTATTTTTTATTTTATTTAATTTTTTATTTCGTTTTTTATTATTTTCTTTATTTTTTTTTTATTTTTTTATATTTGATTTTTTTTATTAATTTTTTCTATTGTATTTTTTATTATAATTTTTTCATTTTATTTTTACTTGATTTTTTTATTTTATTTTATTTTGTTTTTTATTATTTTATTTTTTTAATATGATTTTATTTTTTAATTTTATTTTTTTTTGTTTTTTTTTATTATTATTTACTTTTAATTTTTTTTAATTATATTTTTTTATTCTATTTTAATTTTTATTTTTTTAATTTTTATTTTTATTTTAGTTTTTTTTAATTTTATTTAATTGAAACGTTCTTAAATGCATTCGTGAATTATTCACGCAACATATGCATACGTATATGAAAATAAACGACTAGGAAGAAAAATTAAAATAAAATGACACAAGGGCCTTCTTGGGTTTGGCTTATGTTTCTTCGAGGAAACCGTTGCGGAAACGGCGACGTACGACTTTCAGATAACGCATGCGAGCCGTGTCAGTGGTCTTCCTCCTCTTGGCATTCACGACCAGTTGTATGAGCGCAGCTTAGCAGCGGCGTAACCACATTGAGAGCATGTTGACTTTTGTACGATGAACATCCACAGCGACAGTAAAAGGTGCGTCTTATTGTGACATTTGCCAAAACTTGATGTACCTACCTTGGGTCATCTTGGATGGCGAAGAGCCGTGCTCCTGGAAAAGTGCCAAGGTAGTGTTTCTAAAGCTTGGAATCCTCCTACTACAAGCCTAAGGACACACGGGGTATATCAACGGAAACTGCGCTCCTCGCAACTTAACAGCAGTAGCCAGTTTTCTGCATCTGGAAATATATTTAATACATGAAATCAATAATATTTAAAATATTTTTTAGCAAATCTTACCCTTAATTGTCTACAAAACACAAAATTCTAGCAATTTTCCACAAAAAAAATTGTTATTTGTTAGTTTTGAATAATTTGAAAGATATAAGTGTCAGAACAAAAGGAAATTGGTAACAAAGGTGTTGCCAACACAAGCGTTTTTAACTAAATTATGAATCGTATGGTTTTCATTCCACAATTTGCTCTGGCACAAAAAGTAGTTTTCTGAAGAGACAACATTGCAAACGCTAATGGCGTTTAATATGGCGGTGTAAGAGCGAGAGAGTGTATTTAAAAATCACCTTATATTATTACATCATGGGGTCTCATTATGTATGACTACGGTGACCATAAATATTTTTTTAATCATCTCTTTGCAGTAAAAAATGTTGCCAACGTCTTAGAAACATTGAAATTGCAATCTCAAATAATTTCAACCAAAGTGCATCAATTGAAAGTCAGAGCTACTCATTACATTTGTTAAAAAAGGTTGCCGGCACAAAAAGCAGAACAAAAACAGAACATTTGCTTAAAAACAGAACATTTCTGTTATTTTCCTTAGAAAAAAAAAAATAATACGCAAAACAAGCTCCTTAAAAATAGAACTGTTCTGCCAAAAACAGAACGGATGGTCACCGTATGTATGACGAATGATAGCTCAAAATATTTTTGCATACTCTTAAAGTTGAAGCTTTGAAGCTTCCAAAATGGTAAGCCATGTGTGAATATCTTAACTATTAAAATAATAACAGCAATTTAAAATTTACTTGATTTTATACATGTTACTGTGTATGTGTGTGAAATAGTACAAAATTCAGCCATTTTCAAATGGCTGTAATTATCTTAGTAGTTAATGCATGCAAAAATATTTTCAAAAAAGTTTCAAAAATTAAAAGAAAATTCACTTTGAAAAAAATGCCATTTTTCCCCATACAAAATGTATGGGAAAGGGCGAAAAAAATAGCCACCCTTAAGGGTTAAGTTAGAGTGCTAATTTTTTGCAAGGCTTATTTTCTCATCAATACCTAACTTTTTAGGGGGTAAGACCAAGTCGACATTTTTTTGAATCACGCTAATGTACATATATAATAACAAACATATGCCCAAAAAATTACATTTATCGGACAACTAGACTTAGGGCCGATTTCACGACTAGCCGTCAACTTTAACGCTCACTATAAATTTGTCGGCCAGTTCACCTTCCTGTTAAAATGAAGTGGCTGTTAAATTGACAGTGAAGTGACAGTGAACATTGACGTTAACAGTCAGTCGAGAAAGCTGCTGAAGTTATTGCGTTTTGGTTTGAAAGTTGTTGGATGCTTAGAGAACGGAATGTGTGAAGACATTTTGATAACGATGCATCAATATCCGGCTAGTCTCATGTACATTACCATATCGAGCAGAAGTGATAGTTGTACTACACATTTTTTTTTATCCTATTGCCTTTCAGAACCTGATGCTAGGGATAGGGATAGGGATTGAGATAGATATAGGGATCGGGTTAGAGAAACATGCAGGGAAGTAAATTTGTGACAGGACAACGTCTGCCGGGTCAGCTAGTTTTTTATATAAATATAACGGTTACGGCTTCGATTTTTAAAAATGAATCGGTTTTAATTAGGCTTTAGTCTTTGAAAATAACTTTCCAACTTTTACGCTGTCGGAAACATTCATATTTCAAGTGTTAATGGGAGGTAATTTCTTACAATTTTTATTTTTTGAAAAAACTTGTATAATAGGGTATGTCAAAATTCCTGACCATAAATGGAGTATAATGCCCAAATATGACTTTTTTACAGAGACGGAAACTAATTACACAGTACAACAGCCATTTTGCAACAGAGTAACCATAGTACTTTTCTGAAAGGAGGCATTGCGTAGATCATTTTTGCCGAACAAACTTATAGTCCAGCACGTCACAGTCCTTTTTTATTTGCATCTAAAGGTTAAGGGGGTCATATTGGGTCTTTGTACCATAACTACATAAACTTGAAGAGCTACAGCTTCGGTGTCTAGGGGAAGGTTGTTGGCAATAAAAATACTAACATTTTCCTCCTAGACATTGTCCCGCTACGATTCATGGTTATGCCATTTTTTCTTGGGTGTTTGTAAAATTTCCCGGAAAAATGTTTCCCCTGAGTCTACTGTTAACAATATCTTCACGATACCTTCGGGAAAAATATTCCTGATGAAAAATTAGGGGGGGTGCCCAAATAACGAAATTTCCGTCGAGGACTCCTTTAACCAGAAACTAGCAAAAACTAGAGTTCTTCCAAGAAAAAACTAAAATACATACAAATTTTTTTACTTAATAATAAGAAAATATTTTCCGAATTCAAAAGCATGCCTTGACATTCTTGTTTGTGTCTTGATTTTAGTAAAAACTTCCTTCCGTGTGAAATTGCGAGTTGCGATATCGTGTGTGTTCGGATTTCAGATAAAGCGCATTCAGTTCCGAAATAAAAGTTTGAAATTCAGTGCAGTTCTAACTAAATTAATAAAATGGAAGAATTTCAGTGCAAAAATAAAGACTCGTTTTGTTTTGTTTGTGGACATTTCACTAATAAGAAAAGTAGAAGGAATATATCTCGTATTCTGGAAGAGCCGTATTTCTTATATTTTGGTATAAGATATACTTATAAGCCTTGGATTCCAAACATTATATGTACCACATGTGAAAGTTCGTTGCTATCGTGGTTTAAGTCAGGTTCACGAGCTTTAACGATTGCTTCACCAATGACATGGATGGAGCCAATGGAGCAACTAAAGGAGACGTGTTATTTTTGCAAAAATTTTAAATTTGGAAGGAATAAAAAGCAGTATTCGAAAACGTTATATCAGCCCACTCCTAATGTAATTTTACCGGAAATGAGAGAAAAAGGCATTCCACCACCAGCATCACCGCATAAAATTCTTGTCACAACTAGTTTAGGACAAGCTATAAGTGATATTCAAACCTTTGTAGTTACTTCGGATGAAGATTATACTCCATCTGTTATTTCTAATAACTGCCCTAATTTGGTAGATAGAGCATATTTTGAAGATTTGGTTCGTGATTTAGAACTGACTTTGACGAAATCGGAAGTTTTGTGCTCTCGGTTGAAGGAAAGAAATTTGGTAACTGAAGATGTAAAAGTAACATCTTCTCGTAAAAGACATAATGACATTGAACTTTACTTCAAAAAAACAGAGGAGCTAGTGTACTGTGAAAACAGCGAGGCAATAATGAATTATTTGGGAATTCCTATAGATAATACCTCATGGCGCCTTTTTATACCCAGCTGTACTTGTACACAGGGTATCATAACTTTGTTAGGATAACGGTTGGTTGTACAGGTATAAAGGAATCGAGATAGATATAGACTTCCATATATCAATATGATCAGGATCGAAAATAAATTTGATTGAGCCATGTCCGTCCGTCTGTCCGTCCGTCCGTCCGTCCGTCTGTCCGTTAACACGATAACTTGAGCAAATAATGAGATATCTTCACCAAATTTGGCATGCGTACTTATTTGGGTTCAGAATAGATTGCTATTGAAAATGGGTAAAATCGGACCATAACCACGCCCCTTTTTCGATATCGAAAATTTCGAAAAACGTATAAAATGGGTTAATTATAATAAAAAAATTTTAAAAGGGGGCGTGGTACCGCCCACGTGTATTTGAAGAAATTTTAAAATATTGACTCTTAATAACTTCAGAACAGTTTATGCTAGTATAACCCTCGTGAAGGGTTGACACCTTGCCGCGGTACGAGGGCTTAAGTCGATAGCCACAGGGCTGCGCTGCCCTTGTGATCATAGTGCCGCCGGTACTACATCACGAGAGAAGCCAAGCCTCTCTGGCGCGACGACTAAGATCTTCCCCCTCCCAATCCAGGGTGTTATGCGACCACGTGCCCATTGGACGTTTGCAGCCGGGAGGCAAATCGTGGCTGTAATCGAACGGAGCCTCTCTGATACCGGGCCGCCTCGGAGAGTAACTATGGCCTTACCGCGGCATGGGGCTCTGCCGCGGCGGACGACACATTCCCCATACTCTTCCTTTGACCCTAAACTGGCCTTGCCCGGCAAGGGGTCGTACGAACAAGATGAAAAAAAGTAATAAAAACCTTAATAATAATGATACAACCATGTATACTGCCCAGCAGAGGAGGAAAATGCTGGAGCAAGCGAGAACGCAACGTCGGAGGACAAACTCCATTTCTTCATCAGCCGAGAGGTCGACAGCGATGGCAACTACGAGTCGATCAGCTCTGGATAATAAGGGGGCAATCCCCAAAGTAAGTACCGGTACAAACACGGTGAAGCCAACAACGGCTGATGCTAGAGCCCTAGTAAGTGCCGGTACCGAAACCAAGTCTTTAACGTCTGTGGCAGTGGTCTCACGACCTGGCCCCAGAGATCCAAATAAGGGAACGACCGCGATGGCAACTACGGGTCGAAATTTACCCCAAAAGACATCTCCCAGTCGCTCTGAGTACTTGGACAAAAGAGCGGCCGCGAGGATACTGAAGAAATACGAGGGTATTTCACAAGAGACGCTATCGCCGAATGCTAGGAAGACGGTGGAGATGGCTGAAGCTATCTTACCGAACTTCCAAAGCGATTACGCGCCAAAGAAGGTTAATATAAATCCCTTCAAACGCCAGAGATCGGACGTGGATTTAAAACCTCACCCGAAGCGGCAGCAACACGCCCCCGTAATGGGTAAACTCAGCTTTGCTGAAGTGACTAAGGATAGGATCCTCATAGGCGTCATTGACCGAGGTAATGAAAACTGGGCCATCCCTAGAGACCAGTGGCGGTTCGTCCGGAACGCTATCGGTAATGCCCTTCTCGACATTATGGATGAGTCTCCGGGTGCCACTCCGATGGGTTCTGATGCGGGATGGCACCAGGGCCGAATCAAGGTATTCGCTTGCGAGGATGCAAAAACTGTTGCACTGTACAAGGCAGCAGCTGCAAGACTAGGTGAGATCTACCAAGGGGCAAGAATCGAGGTTGTCGACTGGAAGGACATCCCGGCTCGGCCAAGGGCAAGAGCGTGGATTCCTGCTATCCCTGCTGAACCTGAGAGAATTCTCAGGATGCTGAGGATCATGAACCCGTCTCTCCCGACGCAGGACTGGGGTGTAAATCTGGTCGAGGACGCGGTAGGGCCTGATAGGCAAGTGGTCTTCACCTTGAATAAGGAGGCACTCGAGCCCCTTAAACGGTGCAATGGACGAGTGCACTACGGCATGGGTCAGATCGTGATCCACGTATACCGCGGCGATGCACAGCGCGCTGCTATTTCGGCTGCACCGGAGGACTCGGACATCGCAGTGCCGGAAGGGGAGTCGGAGATGTCCGACTCGGAAAGTATGGTATCTGCCACGTCAAATGGCGAAGGAGCAGTGAACAGCTCGGAGATGGGAGACAGCCTGCTGGACGGGGAGGACCTCAACGTCACAGTGATAGCAGATAGTCCTGAGCGCACCACAGTTGACACTGCCACAGTTAGGAGGATCTCTGCCACGCCAAACCGTGGTCTGAAGAAATCGTCGTTGAAAGATAAGCCTCCAGACGAGGTGGAACTCGACGATACGGCGGTGGCAGGGAAGTCTGAGCACTCTCATGTTGGTGGTGATTCAGATAAACCTGCACAAATCTAAAGCAGCCTCGGCTGCTTTAATCAGTCGTCTCTCTAAAGGCGACGTAGATGTGGTCCTCATCCAAGAACCCTGGGTCAACAGCTCAAGGATTTGCGGTTTGGGGACTAAGGGTTATAAGCTTATTCGAGCCAGCGAAGGGGGCCGGGTTAGAGCCTGTATTTTAGTTAAGTCTGAGCTGAATGCATTTCTCTTGCCCAACTATACCAATGGTGACGTTACAGCTGCCAGTTTAACAGTCGACAGTACCAGTCTGACGATTGCGTCGGTCTATATGCCCTATGACGCCGAAGAACCTCCGCCACAGAGGGAGGTAAAAGACCTGGTGGCAAATTTTTCCATGGGTCATCTTCTTATCGGAACTGACGCCAATGCTCATCACGTCCAGTGGGGAAGCTCCGATATCAATGCTAGAGGAGAGTCGTTGTTTGACTATTTGTTAACAACTAACCTGGTAGTTTGCAACGTGGGTAACGAACCTACGTTTATTACTAAAACCCGTAGGGAGGTAATAGATCTCACGATTTGCAGCGAAGGCGCTTATGAGTGGGTCAGAAAATGGCGCGTTCTCGATGAGCACTCATTCTCCGACCACCGGTACGTAGAAATAGTTCTAGACTTTTCTGTTGAGCAGCCGGTTATGAAACGCAACCCACGTAACACTAACTGGCAGCTACACAATGAAATAATATCTAGGGACTTACCAGCACTGCCCCCACAAGTCCCCTCATCAGTAGGGGAGTTGGAGGATCTGGTAAAGACCTTTACAACGGCGCTCTCGAATGCCTTAGAGCAGGCTTGCCCAGTGCCAAAACCACGTGGTAAACATAGGCCGCATTGGTGGTCCTACGACCTGGACTCGCTCCGAAAATCATGTAGGACACAATTTAATAAGGCCAAGAGCCTTGGCACGGAGACTCAATGGCTCGAATATAAAGTTAAACTCAGGGCCTACAAAAAAGCTCTGAGGCAGGCGAAGAGAGTATCGTGGAGAAATTTCTGCACTGGGGTCGAAAATGTCGACGATACAGCGAGACTTAGACGAGTGCTCTCAAAAACTCAAACAGCCACAAGCTATTTGCGCAAACCTGACGGATCCTGGACCAGCACGGAGAGGGAAACCCTAGAGCTGCTCTTGAATACGCACTTCCCAGGGAACTTGCATGAGGAACCCGTAGCACCTACAACAAACCTGGCTGTATACATACCCATCACGGAGGAAAAGGTTAGGTGGGCGGTTAAGAGCTTCGAACCGTTCAAGGCTGCCGGGCCAGACGGGAATATTCCCGCACAACTCATAAACACGCTGGAGACATCAGCCAAATGGCTGGTATTTCTCTATACAGCCTGCCTGGCTCTTAGCTACATTCCGTGCTCCTGGAGAAGTGCCACGGTAGTGTTTATTCCTAAGGCGGGGAAGGCGTCTCATTACGAGCCGAAGGACTACAGGCCGATCAGTCTCTCATCCTTTGTGCTCAAAACCTTCGAGAGGATAATAAATGACTACCTCTCCTCTACTATTGATAGCAACCTGATCTGTAGCTATCAGCATGCATACACCAAAGGGAAATCTACAGAAACTGCGCTTCACAGCCTAGTTTCTGTTATTGAAAAATCGCTGTATGAGAAGGAGTACTGTCTTGCGGCCTTTTTAGATATTGAAGGAGCCTTCAACAACATAAGCCCTGATGCTATAAACACCGCTTTAACAAGTCTGGGCATAAGCAGGTCTCTTATTGGACTTATTGATCAACTGCTAAGGGGTAGACGAATAGTTTCATCACTGGGCTCGGTTGACTTATCACGCTATGTCACAAGGGGAACGCCTCAGGGTGGTGTTCTCTCCCCGCTTCTATGGAACCTCACTGTCAACTCGATGCTGCGAGACACAAGCTGGGGGGGCGGGAAGGTAGTGGCATATGCAGACGACTTAGCTATAGTATATAGGGGCAAATTCCCACAGACCCTGTGCGACTTGATGCAAGCAGCACTGCGAGAGGTTTCCTCATGGTGCTCGCGCTGCGGACTGAGCATCAACCCGGGAAAAGTAGAACTGGTTCTTTTCACCAACCGCTATAAGATACCACCGCTAACACTACCAAAACTGAATGACGTGCACCTGAACCTGGCTGACAAAGCCAAGTTCTTAGGCACAGTTCTGGATAGGAAACTAACCTGGAAGGAGAATGTTCTTCAGCGCCAGAAGAAAGCGTGTATTGCACTCTACACATGCAAAAGAGCCATTGGAAAGAAATGGGGGCTCAGCCCCAAAATATGCAAATGGATCTACACCGCAATCATTCGACCAATCATGCTCTATGGAGTTGTGGTATGGTGGCCTGCGCTGAGCAAGGCAACAAACCTTAATCTGCTAGGTAAAGTACACAGATCTTGCATGATCTGTATAAGCGGTGCGTTAAGAACAACGCCCAATGAAGCACTCCAGGCCATTCTTGGCATTTTGCCACTCGATCTGGAAGGGCACCGGGTAGCAGCAGCATCGGCTCTACGTCTAAGGGAAACGTCCGGCTGGGGCGCAAGCACTACTGGACACGCCTGTATTTTGGGATCCTATAGCTTTCTTCCGCTGAGCACGGATCGTTGTGCGACCACAACAGTCGGAGATAGCTGTTTTAAAATCAACATTCCCAGCAGGGAAGAATGGGAGAGCACGGATCGGAGTCCCGCCACTCATGGCGGCACTTCCATTTATACTGATGGCTCGAAGTTAGACGGCAGAGTTGGAGGAGGGGTTTATTCAAAGGATCTGAACCTTGAGCTCTCCTTCAGACTACCTGATCACTGCAGTGTCTTCCAGGCTGAAGTTTCAGCAATCATGGACGCCGCGGCTTGGATAGGCCAACACACTATCGGACACGACATTTTTATATTCAGCGACAGCCAGGCGGCCATCAAATCCCTTGGCTCTTATTCGTTCAACTCTGAACTGACGCTCAGCTGTCGTCGATCTCTACAGGAGATGGCCCAACAGAATCGCGTGAACCTCACATGGGTCCCGGGGCATAGGGACATTGAGGGAAATTGTAGGGCAGACGAACTTGCGAGGCAGGGCACGACCAAGCAGGTTCTTCGGGATAAAGAGCGCTTAGGTATGCCGTTTGCCACTTGCAAGCTTATGCTGAAGGAGTACACACTCCGCCAAGCCAACGAAAGATGGCTGCAATCTCCAGGATGCCGGATATCCAAAGAAACCTGGCCGAAATGGGATCATAAAAGATCGAGACAAATTTATGCCCTAAGGAGAAGAGAAATCTCCATATTAATAGGCGTATTGACTGGGCACTGCCTCATTGGTAGGCACGCAGAAAGACTTGGTGTGCCCTACCGACGATGCTGTAGGAGTTGTAAGGATGATGAGGAGGAGGAAACGGTGGAGCACCTCATCTGCAACTGCCCGGCTTTAAGTGGCGCGAGAATGCGCTTTTTGGGAGTTCCCTTCCTGGTTAGCCTACGCCAGGTCACGGAGCTGGACATAAAGGACCTGATGGCCTTCATCAAGTCATCTAAATGGTTCGAGGAGGAGTAACGGTGTCGGTATAGGAACGTCAGTCCCGGGATTCTGCTATGTGGAGAATTCCGTTAATACCGGGATTTTCCATATGGCAGGGTCCCGGAACTGACTTTCCTAGTGTTGGTGGTATCACAACGGGCCTTTTAATACTGGCCTAGGTGTGCCTCTACGGTAGCCACTTGAACCTAACCTAACCTATGCTAGTATAACGAAATTTCGTAGAGGACATACTATTGTTGTGGTAAATTCAGCTATAGAAAATAAACGAAATCGCTTCGCGACCACGCCTAGTTTTTCATAAAAGTTATATTGAAAGGAGGTGGAAATATTGAAAAGTCCATATCTAATTAACTGATTTCGCTATAATAATATAATTTGGTACATACATCAACTTTCATATTCTTTACATAATTTTTTCAAAATTTTGGAATGTGGGCGTGGCACCGCCCACTTATGAGTCAAGCAATTTTTAAATTCGGCTGCTAACAACTTCAGAACGGTGTGAGATAGATTTACGAAAGTAGGTACCAGGCATGTTATGTTTATGTAGAGTACTACCACAGAAAATAAGAAAAATCGGTGAACGATCACGCCCATTTATGTGCACAGCTGGGTATGTAATGTTCGGTTTCACCCGAACTTAGACTTCCTTACTTGTTATTGATAGTTCTATGCGAAGTTTGAAGGCCGTTTTACTCCACAATGGCAACGAGTATCCTGCAATACCCATAGCGTACTCTACAAAAAAAGAAGAAACTTATTCGAATTTATCGCATCTTTTGGACAAAATACAATACTCAAAATATATGTGGGAAGTATGTGCTGATTTTAAAGTAATAGCGGTTTTAACAGGAATGCAGTCAGGGTATACAAAATATATGTGCTTTCTATGCAAATGGGACACTCGTGCAACAGAAACACATTACCATGTAAAGCATTTTCAGCCGCGTGAAGAGTCTATAGTGGGCCAATTCAATCAAGTACATGCGCCTCTTGTGCCAAAAGAAAAAATTATCCTTCACATAAAATTGGGAATAGTTAAAAACTTTATAAAAAGCTTAAATACGCAAGAGCTAGCCTTCAATCGTATATTACAGTTATTCCCTAGGCTATCTAAAGCTAAAATAAAGGAAGGTAAAATTTTTGTAATAAACATAGTTATGCAATTATACATATAATATCTCTATATTTATTCAGGGATGCTAGTCGGACCAGATATTCGAAAGCTGATGAATGATTCCGTGTTTTATGAACTTTTGTCAGATATGCAAAAGACGGCATTTGACTTAATGGTTTTAGTTATTATGGAGTTTTTGGGAAACCATAAAGCGGATAATTACGAAGAAAACGTGGAAAACATGCTTGCAGCTTTTTATAATATTAATGTGAAAATGTCATTAAAGTTGCATTTCTTGCATTCGCATCTTCAGTTTTTTAAAGAAAATCTCGGGGCCGTATCAGATGAGCACGGTGAAAGATTTCACCAAGAAATTAAATTAATTGAAGAACGATTCAAGGGTAAGTCACAGAGTGCAATGCTTGCTGAGTATGTATGGGGCCTGCATCGTAATACAGATATTTCTGAGCACTCACGACTTCCGAAATATAAACGCACCCACTAACATCTATGAATATTTTCTAACATGTATCGTACAAATATATTAACAGTACTCATATGTATATGTACCTACATACATATGTTTAAAAATAGCTTATTCAATAAAATGAGTAAATATAAATAAATGTATTGTACTTATGGATTTTAATTTTTTCTTGGATGGACTCTAGTTTTTGCTAGTTTCTGGTTAAAGGAGTCCTCGACGGAAATTTCGTTATTTGGGCACCCCCCCTAATTTTTCATGAGGAATATTTTTCCCGAAGGTATCGTGAAGATATTGTTAACAGTAGACTCAGGGGAAACATTTTTTCGGGAAATTTTACAAACACCCAAGAAAAAATGGCATAACCATGAATCGTAGCGGGACAATGTCTAGGAGGAAAATGTTAGTCTTTTTATTGCCAACAACCTTCCCCTAGACACCGAAGCTGTAGCTCTTCAAGTTTATGTAGTTATGGTACAAAGACCCAATATGACCCCCTTAACCTTTAGATGCAAATCAAAAAGAACTGTGACGTGCTGGACTATAAGTTTGTTCGGCAAAAATGATCTACGCGATGCCCCCATTCAGAAAAGTACTATGGTTACTCTGTTGCATAAAAAAATCAATTTTTGTTGTACTGTGTTATTATTCTTCATTATTTCGACTTAAAAAATAAGAATGTTCTAAACATCGCAAAACAATTTTACAAATGCCACCAGGTATAACCTTTAGCAATCTGCAATGATTTATATTTTTGTAGTTTTATCCATATTAACCAAAGATAATCATTATAGCTTGAGTTGAATGTTTTGGATTAAAATTAATTATAAAAATTTAGTTTTAATAATTTAAATCATAAATAATAATTTAAACTCGATTTAAATAATTTTGATCGCGGATAATCACCATGTGTTGATTTTAATAATTTCTACTCAAGCATAATTACCCAACAAACATTTAGGCTTGAATTACGTTCGATCTCGAGTTGAGAACTAAGGGGCTTCTTAAACCTCAAGCGTTGTTTCTCAACACCGAAACAACTTGAGAATGATAGCGTTCTCAACAAAAAGGGCATTTTTTTATATGAAAAAAAAATTACTCAAATGGGATTCTCTAATTGGATTCAAAGGTATTAATGCGACTCTGAAAATAAATACCGAAAAAATAAACCATGATTTTTATAATTTAAAACGCCATGAATTATTTGACAAAATTCATATATGTAATACTTCTATATTGGCAGCAAGGTATCTTCTCAATGTGTAATAATTACGAAATCAATTCGAGGCAAGCTAGTACCGTTTTTGTCAATGTATTGTGTACGTGTAAATTGATAAACGAAAAAATTGAAAAAAACTGTCAAAGCAATAAAGTAGCGGATTTCATTGATAGGTTCCCAAATGTATTGAAACCAAATTCAATTTTTTTTGAAAATATGTTGAGGCTTTTTGTCACAAGTATAATGGTAAGGTTTTTATAGTTTTTCATCTTAGAGCCCAATCAGTATACTTAACCTAACTTAACTTAAGCCAAAAGTTTCCAATATTTTCTTTCGTAATTACAATTTATGTATACAGATTTCTCGTATTCCAGGTTGGCCTTAAGTTAAGTTAAGTTAAGTATACGTAAAGACGGATTGAACCCTAACGGGGCCCTATATTGTGTTTAGCTAATAACTTTCAAGGAGCTATTTTCCCCCCTGCGGGTTATATGTTTAGAATATGCCCGAGGTAGGTATGCCGGTCGTAAGAGGCAACTAAAATCCACCAAATCGTTCCCAAGACAGTCGGGCAGTTCCGCAAGGGAGTAACGGAACGTACCGGATTCATCCGGCAAAGGACTGTCAACACCCGTACAACCCCTGTCTGGTCTGTCACGTAACTTTTTATAAGTGGATCTTCCGACTAGGCAAGACAAAGTATGGCTAAAATTCAAAAACGCTTGATAAAAATATTTGTTTCATTATAGCGGTTAGTCTAAGCTCTTGAAATTTAGTTCGAAAATTAAAGGCTGGAGATTGGAGAATATATCGGATATCAACTTGAAAACTATAAAGTTATCAAAATATCTCAAAGGTTAGAGAATACTTGGAAAATGATGTTGGATATCAACTTGAGAACTACAAAGTTATCAAAGTAGTTGTGTTGGATATCAACTTGAGAACCATACAGTTTTTCAAAGGTTTGAGAAAAAGTTGAGCCATGTTTTACCTCTTAATTTTTATCAGTTTTACTTAATCATAATTACACTGTGCAACAAGATTCTACGTAATTGATGAAACCAATTGGAAATGAAACTTTAGCCCTCCCATATCAAAACCTCATACTGGGTTTTTGGCCTATAGGTCTGGGTTCTTTGTTATTTTTATTCAAAGTTGGTAATCCTGTGTATGAGAAAAGTTGATTAAAATTTGATATATCGGATATCAACTTGAAAACTATAAAGTTATCAAAATATCTCAAAGGTTGGAGAATACTTGGAAAATGATGTTGGATATCAACTTGAGAACTACAAAGTTATCAAAGTAGTTGTGTTGGATATCAACTTGAGAACCATACAGTTTTTCAAAGGTTTGAGAAAAAGTTGAGCCATGTATTACCTCTTAATTTTTATCAGTTTTACTTAATCATAATTACACTGTGCAACAAGATTCTACGTAATTGATGAAACCAATTGGAAATGAAACTTTAGCCCTCCCATATCAAAACCTCATACTGGGTTTTTGGCCTATAGGTCTGGGTTCTTTGTTATTTTTATTCAAAGTTGGTAATCCTGTGTATGAGAAAAGTTGATTAAAATTTGATCAAATAAAGCAATTTTAGATGGGTTTTTTTGTATATCGCTATTTTTTGGAGCGAGGAACTCATTTTTGATATTATTTTTTACCTTAGTCTTACGACAGGTGGCGCTGTCATACAATTTGTCTTATTTTTGATGGTTTTCATGCTAGTGAAGCAATTTTAGATGGTTTTTTTTGTATATCGCAATTTTTGGAATCGATCGACTCATTTTTGATATTAATGTTTACCTAAGTCTTACGATAGGTGGCGCTGTCATACAATTTGTTTTATTTTTTAATAGTTGTTCATGCAAATGAAACAATTTTAGTTAGATTTTTTGTATATCGCTTTTTTTTGTATCGAGGAACTAATTTTGACATTAATTTTTATTAAAGTCTTACGATAAGTGTTTCGTTTTTCGTGCAAATGAATCAAGTTTAGATTGTTTTTTTTTTTTTTTTGTGTATCGCTATTTTTTGGATCGAGGAACTCTTTTTTGATATTAACTTTTACCTAAATCTTACGATAGGTGACGTGTCATACAATTTTTTAAATTTTTCATGAAAATTTTTATTTTTACTTTTATTGTCGTTAGGCCCGTGCTCTCAACGAGGTAATTTTTTCATAAAAACTGTCAAAAGTCACAACCAAAAGCATCCAAAAGTCCAAAACCCCCTATAGCAAATTCCTGCGCACGGGTCTGATTGTCGTAGATCGTATCGACGTGCCATACGAAAACGAACAGTAAAATCTTGTGTCTGACGAAAACTAACACTTTTATTTTGTGCCTGCCGAAAACTAACACTTTCAATTTGTGTCTGACGAAAACTATGAATGAATACATATATTTCCCTTTTAAAAACTATATTAATAGTATTATTACATGAAAAAATGTCAACAAAAAAAAATTGTATGACAGCGCCACCTATCGTAAGACTTAGGTTAAAATTAATGTCAAAAATGAGTTGATCGGTCCAAAAAATTGCGATATACAAAAAAAACCTATCTAAAATTGCTTCATTAGCATGAAAAACTATCAAAAATAAGACAAATTGTATGACAACGCCACCTGTCGTAAGACTTAGGTAAAAATTAATGTCAAAACTGAGTTCCTCGATCCAAAAAATAGCGATGTAAAAAAAACCATCTAAAATTGCTTCATTTGATCAAGTTTTAATCGAATTTTCTCATACACAGGATTACCAACTTTGAATAAAATTAACAAGGAACCCAAACCTATAGGGCAAAAACCCAGTATGAGGTTTTGATAAGGGAGGGCTAAAGTTTCATCTCCAAATGGTTTCATCAATTACGGAGAGATGACCCCTCATTTTGTGTCACAGTGTTATTAATTTCGATTTTTAAAATTTTCCATAACGCATAATAATTTTCTTATGATTTTTATTTTTTCGCTCAGGAAATAATAACTATACCTTGATTTTTATTTTTTTGCTAAAATAAAACTCAAAACGTCATACATATCTCCTGAGGCACGGGGAATTTCGGTTTGAAAATTCGTACGAACTTACCTCTTTCTCTGAAGTAACTGATCTCATACATTAGTAATTCAAAAATCGACTAAATGGTGGAAAAAAGATATAAAAAGATGTATGTATGCCGTCGATTGGACAAATTAATGTCGAACGTTAAAATTTTGCCAATTTAAGTTACTAATGCAGTTATACTAAGCTGATGAAGATCTTTGAAATGAAAGGGGAAGAAAAAAAGAGGCCGTTTTCGAAAGAGTAGTAAATTTTGAACCATTTTTTGTATAAAAGTATTTAATCAAACTGAAATTTTTTCAGGGTTTTTATGAAAATATAATCATGGATATCCATATTAATTACTATTTTTAATAGAATTTCATCCAAGTAAAAAATTATTAGATTTTTTTAGGCTTTTGGCGATATTTATTTATAGTTAATAAAAATGTACTATTCGATAACTTGCCGTAAATTTGCTATATTGGGCCTGGAATCGCCTAGGTATTAGGTGAGCAGTTTTGAACTTTCAGGAGCTACCCAATAAACACAGTCTCTAACGTTAGAGAAATGTTCGTCTTTACGTTAGATAACTAAAGTAATTCTCTATTCTCTATTCGAAGGCTACAGTAGGGAACTACACTAGGACTCCATTCGAGATAGGTTAGAGTACTAGCAAAAGGCTAGCATTTTGCACCATTTGCAAATTCACATTAGAATCCCATTAGAGAATGACATTAGAATTCTACTCGAAAACTATAGTTCTCCTGATTTCAGAATTATGTTCCATTTTGTTGGAGAACGCTGTGATTCTCGATTTTTTCTCGAGTCGTCCTCTAACGTTAGAGATTTGAGAATGGGGCTAGTTCTCGAGTGCACCTCCAATCGAAATCCAGCTTCATGGTTTGTTGGTTATATACCGGAAGCCCTTGCATGTCATCATCATTATTTATTGGCGCTCAACCACCTAAGCGATTTTGGCCATTGCCTATCAAAGCGCGCCTGTCATTCCTTTTTAGCGATAACTGACGCCAATTGGAAACCCCAAGGGAGTTAAAGTCATCCTCCACCTGTTGTTTCCATCTCAGTCGAGGCCTCCCACTTCCTCTGCTGCCGAATTCAGGTGACGATAAGAAAACCTTCTGTGCTGAAGCTTCTTTGCCCATTCCATAACATGACCCAGCCAGTGGAGCCTTTGGGCTTTAATTCGCTGGACTATGGTCAGATCTGCGTAAAACTCGTACAGCTCATCGTTAAATTTCCTTCGATGCTCGCCGTTGGCATCACGGGAAGGACCATAAATCTTCCGGAGAACTTTTCTCTCAAATACTCCAAGGGCCATTTCATCTTCTCTTGATATTGTCCATGAATCTGAGCCATACATCAGGACAGGTATGATGAGAGACTTACAGAGCGTGATCTTTGTTTGAAGTCCCTTTCAGTTTCAAATTTGTAACTATCAGCAAATACTTCGTCTTGTCCTCGTTGACCGCAATACCCACTTTATTCGCTTCTTTATCCAGTCCAGAGAAGGCAGCGTTTACGGCGCGGTTGTTAAGGCCGACGATATCAATATCATCAGCATATGCCAGTAATTGCACTCTCTTCTAATAGATTGTATCGTTGCGGTTAACTCTGCTGCTCGAATTATATTCTCCAGCATCAGGTTGAAGAAATCGCACGAAAGGGAGTCGCCCTGTCTGAAGCCTCGTGTTGTTTCAAATGGTTCAGAGCGGTCCTTTCCGATTCTGACGGAGTTGTTGGTATTGCTCAACGTCATTTGGCAAAGCCGTATAAACTTTGCAGGGAAGTCAAATTCAGACATGGCGGCATACAGGCAACTCCTTTTTGCGCTGTCAAAAGCGGCTTTGAAATCGACAAAGAGATGGTGTGTGTCGATTCTTTTATCATGGGTCTTCTCCAGGATTTGGCGTATCGTGAAAATCTGGTCGATGGCAGACTTACCAGGTCTAAAGCCACACTGATAAGGTCCAATCAGTTTGTCTACGATGGGCTTCAGCCTTCCACACAACACGCTAGAAAGAGCCTTATATGCGATATTAAGAAGACTGATTCCGCGGTAGTTGGTGCGGTTAGCGGGATCGCCTTTCTTGTGTATTGGGCAAAGCACACTTAAATTACAATCCGTAGGCATGCATTCGTCTGACCATATTCTGCATAAGAGCTGATGCATGCTTTTTACCAGCTCTTCACCTCCGTGTTTGAACAGCTCGGCGGGTAGTCCGTCTTTTCCAGGCGCTTTGTTGTTTTTGAGCCGGGATATAGCTATCCTCACTTCATCATAGTCAGGTGGTGGGACGACTTCTCCATCGTCAGGGATTGGGGTATCGGGTTCGACGTCTCCCTCGCAATTTAGCAGTGAGGAGAAGTGCTCCCTCCATAATTTAAGTACACTCTGTACCTCGGTTACCAGGTCGCTATTATTGTCCTTACAGGAACTTGCCCCGGTCTTAAAACCTTCCGTCATCCGCCGGATCTTTTCATAGAATTTTCGGGCATCATTCCTGTCAGCCAGCATCTCAAGCTCCTCACACTCACCGTCTTTCGGCCTCACTTTTCTTTTTTCTGAAATGGCTTCTCTCTTCCTTCTTTGCCTCACGATAGCGTTGCCATATACTGCGGGTTGTAGGCAGCGTCCTTTTTTTCGAGGCAGTTTTGCATTCCTCATCGTACCAGTTGTTCTTGCGGGCTAGCTGGAACCCTATAGTGGCCTCAGCGGCGGTACGTAATGAGTGAGAGATATGCCTCCATTGCTCGGTTACATCGTTAGCTCGAGGATTGCCCTCTGATAGCAGGTGTGAGAGTCGAGTGGAGAAATTGTCAGCTGTCTGTGTCATGCGCAGCTTCTCGATGTCAAACTTCCCTTCCGTTACTGGTGGCTTGGTGTATTTGTTTATGTTGGAACTTGGTACTATTGATGACCATATTGCGAGCAGCGGCGAAGTCAATCAACCTAGCGCCGTTGGGTGATGTTATATCGTGGAGACTAAATTTTCCAACCCAAAGACTCCTTCCTTGCCCACCTTCGCAATAAAATCGTCGAGCACGATTTTGATATCATGTTGGGTGCAGCGATCATAAGTCTGTTCAAGTTTATCGTAGTAGGAGTCCTTCTCTGCGTCGATATATGTTATGTTGAAAAACCTCGCCTTGATGCGGATCGCAGCTAGACGCTCGTCCACGCGAGTGAACGCTAGTACTTGGCGGCGAAGTCTCTTTCCCACCACGAGTCCTTCACCAACGCGCTTTGCCGCGTGTATGGTCGTCTTACCTTGTCCCGTCCATCACATTTCCTGCAGGGTGGTGATGTCAGCATTTGCGCTTACGAGGACATCAACCAGTCGGACAGCGGTAGCGGTACCATCCCTTGAAAGGGTCCGGCCATTCCAGGTGCATGCCCTAATATCCAAATCTTTATTCCATATACGTTTTGCCGGGTCGTCAACATTAAAAAGAGTTCTCATCCGAGACTTTTTGTTTGTTTTCATTTGAGTTGGTTTTTACGTGGCGGGTCCCAAACCCAGCGCACAACCTGTTTCGGGGTAAATTCATTGTAAATTGGCCGACGGACTTCGCAAATATACATAGTAGAATACGTTCTCAAGAAATCAGTATTTTCCACGAAAATATACGAAACCGGAAATTCGGAAAAGGGGCGTGGGACCTCTGCATTCATTTTATAGCGATGAAGCGAGCATCCTTGAGTTATCCTTGGGTGTGATTTTATTCGGATTTTGAACATTTTTAGAAGACGTATTCTACTACATACAAATGTATATTATATTCGCATATTATGCGAAGTCCGCCTGCCGAACTCGTTTGTTTCCTTTGGGCTCGCCAGAACGCACCCACGTTGTGGGCTGCGCAGCTCGACAACATGGCGCGACGAACTATTAGTCTAAATAATTCAGGAGTTGCGCTTGACCGATACCATAACCGCATACAATCTTGGCCGCCAAACATGAGGTGTAAGGGACAAGGAGCTGTTGGGCTTATGTTGTTGTTGTAACGATGTGTAGTCCCGCCCAACGCGTATTTTTCCTTAACCTAATTGTCATCAATATCTTCTAACGGGAGTCCAAGGAAACTAGCAGTTTCAATAGGGTTGGACCAAAGAGAGATGGGTGTTAGAAGAGTGGGCTCAAATGAGCAAGAAAATAAGTGATTGGTATTGTGGGGGGGACGAGCCGCATGCCGGACATACATTCGGCACATCTGGGTTCTGTCTAGATATGTAGGAGTTTAACCTACTACAATATCCAGAGCGTAATTGAGCCAGGGTGACCCTTGTCTCTCGAGGAAGATGACGCTCCTCTTCAGAAATGCCAGGTGTTGCGGCATGTAAGACATTGTTTAGCGGACAGAGCGCAGAGTAATGGCCAACAGACGTTGTATGGATATGCCCCAAAGCCTGTTTGTGCACCTGTAGATCAAACGGCGTTGTTATATAGTGACGGATCTCATCAAAATGTTTACGTAGATGCGACCTTATGGTCCTAGGAGGCGGAATGAGTTCAAGCAGTTGTCTACCGGGATGCTGTGGTTTACAGCAATTCAGTAGATACTGCTTGTTTAGCATTTCATTATGCTCCCTAACTGGAAGCATTTCCACCTCATTATGTATATGAGATATAGGTGACATAAGGACGCACCCCGTAGCGGTTCTGAGCGCGGTGTTTTGACAGGCCTGAAGCTGATTCCAATGAAGCCCCGGCGACCATATCGGCGACGCATAGTTCAGGATCGGCCGACCAATTGCCTTGTACGTTACCAACATCGTTTCTTTGTCTTTACCCCAAGTACTGCCGGCTAGTGACTTGAGGATTTTGTTGCGGCTCTGTAATTTTGAGACAATTGCAGCTGAATGGGCAGCGAAAGTGTGCATGGTGTCAAAAGTCACTCCTAAAATTTTTGGGTGAGCGACAGTAGGCATTTTATCATCACCTACATAAATTTTTAATTCCATGACAACCTGCGCCGTCCACGTCGTGAATAAGGTCGCCGAAGACTTTGTTGGCGACAATGTCAAGGTTCGGGCAGTGAAGAACTCGACTAGAGAGGGGAGATAACCATTTATTTTGGAGCACAGCTCATCAACGGAAGTACCAGTTGCCAATATCGTGCAATCGTCTGCGTAAGAAACAATCGTAACTACTTCTGGTGGAGGAGGAAGCTTCGAAATATAGAAGTTAAACAATAACGGGGAGAGGGCACCACCCTGGGTTACCCCTTGTTTTATCTTCCTGGCTTTAGATTTTTTGTTTCTGAATACAACAGACGACCGACGACCACTGAGATAATTGGCGGTCCAACGCTTTAGACAGGGGGGGAGTGACGAGTCTTCCAAATCAGCTACAAGTTGCCCATGATTTACTGTGTCAAAAGCTTGACTCAAATCAAGTGCAACTAGAACCGTCCTGTCATTAGGCCTATTTTGATTTAGACCGTCAGTTATCTGAGTGTTTATGACATTTAGAGCAGATGTTGTGCTCCTACCTTTCCTGAAGCCATGTTGGTGCTCGGCTAACATCAAGTGTGATGTGTAGAGCGGGAGTAGGACCGCCTCAAGTGTCTTTACTACTGGCGAGAGGAGTGATATCGAGCGATATGACTCCCCTACGTTAGCTGGCTTGCCAGGCTTTAGTAGTGGGATCACAGTTGCCTGCTTCCATTTGTCGGGTATGACAGCTGTGATCAGAGACAAATTGAAGACGGCAGTTAAATATTTGACTCCCGCTAGGCCGATGTGTTTTAGATGCACCTTATGCTTATCTTCCACTTGTGCTGGGCCCGGGAAGAGGAGGGCGGCGGTGGGGGCTTGCTCATGTCCACATAGGATGTGCTACTTAGGAAGTAGCTGTGAGCTCACATGGGAAGTGGTGGCGCCTCAGGGCGAGTTATAGTAAATGACACACTCAGCTTGCTGAAATTTTTCCAAAAATTTGCTTCTACTCCATTTTTTATAGAAATTTACTCTGAGAGAAAAAGTATTTCTTCAAAGAGGCAACATCCCTTGTGGACACTGACAGTCATATGACTTGTCATCTTTTTCTTTCATTAACTTTTATTTATATCAGATGAATTAAAAAAGAGATAAAAAGTGTCTCTTATAACCAAAAGGTGTAATTTGTTAAGTAATGTTATTTAATCGTACGATTTTATAAAAATTATGCAACAGGTACTCGGTTCTTTTTCGAGTTTTTTACCCAAATATTATCTCCAACACTAGCAAAATGCAACACTGTCAACGCATATGTGTTGGTTGAAAAGTGAGTGTGTATTAGGCTGACCGATCTTGTCCGCTGGGGATGGGTATCTGCGAGGGAGTTCAAGATAGCGGATTAGAAAGAGAACCTGCCAACGTCAGCCACCTCGTAGTTATTGCATCATGTGCAAGGTCACAAGCGATTTCGTCTGATTTCGATAGTCGATTTTTCAATAGCTTATCTATAGTTCATTTGTCAGGAATTCGAATTTCTGTATACCCTTCGAAAAAAAAACGAAAATATTTGTATTTGTAGTCGTATGTTCAACTATCAAATCGATGTGACATACGAAAACTATCAGCAAACATTTTGTATCTGACGAAAACTAACACTTTTATTTTGTGTTAGTGTTAGTTTTCGTCAGACACAAATTGAAAGTTTTAGTTTTCATATGGCACGTCGAAATAATGGTTGTCGATCCATCGAATTGCTATTGACACGGTGGAACGACAAAAATCGACCGGCCAGGATATCGACCCATGTAAATCAGCCTTAAGCGATTCATTTTTCTTAATCGACGCCATATTTTGATCTGGAAAAGAACCAACCCGTTTCAAAAGCATAAACCCGTTCAACACAAAAGTGAATATAGTAGAAATACTCTCCACTCACTTTTTGTCAACACCCACAACTGATTATGTTTTGTTTAACTGAAATTGGATTTCCTAATTTCCTTAATTTTATTTTCTTTGCAGATAAAAATAATAGTATTCTATTTAGCCTTGGTCGCTTTCACGGTTGTAATAGTATGGTGGCGAACGGGAAGTGGAGAAAAAGCTTCTACACGAGTTCGCAAACTATTTCATTTGCTAATAGTGATGGTATACGTTCCTGGTCTACTGTATCAATGCACTTTCCTTTACATTGCTTCTGGAGTGGCGTTAGCTATTATCACTGTCTTTGAACTGATTCGTGTATGCAATATACCCCCATTGCACATACATTTACGCAAGGCTTTTGCATCCTTCTCCGACGAAAAAGATGCTGGTATACTCGCCTTATCACCATTTTGCCTACTTATTGGTTGTTCCTTACCTTTATGGATAAGCCCATGTCCGTGTTATATGAACAATAAATCTAGTTATACTAATCGAGTTGTCCCACTTTTGTCGGGTATTCTTACAATTGGATTCGGGGATACAGCTGCAAGTGTGATCGGTTCGAAGTGTGGTCGCATCAAATGGAACCGTAAGTAAATAAATCTACCTAAATATTTTTGCGTTGACTAGGCTAGCAAATTTGAAGGAAATAAAAATTGATGTTTCTAAACTTTCACTCATATCCAAATTTTTTTTAACAGACTCCTCCCTCCCGTATTCGGAATAAAATACGAACCTTAGTACTATACTATATCGTGGTTAAATAATAAAGGCATTGATATTTGTGTTTTCGAACACGCCATCGTTGTTATGGTTTAGAGATAACGCTGCCGACAAACGCCGCCGCCGCCGCCGACTAGAGTCAATTTTCGCGCGCCGCCGCCGATTGCCTAAAATGATTGGCTTAAATGGCATAGTGTGGATTCAGATTTGAATATTTTTCCCGATCTTTGGCCCCAAAAGTTTGCTCTTTCGGAATTTTTGTTATTTAAAATTGAAAAAAAAAAGCCTTTGAGATAACGTATAGGGGTTCTGTTGCTGTTTTTGCAGCGAGAGAAGTACACCAGGAGGTTTTGGAGAGTGGCGTCGATAGTGACAGTAATTTGTCGGTTATGAACTCGGTATGCTTCGGTACTAGCGCCTTGCAGTACTTGCCCGACTGTTGCTGGAGCGTTTTGGAATGATTAGTCAGAAGGGGTTGACTGGCGATCAAACAACAGATTATCATTTAAACCTCTAAAGAGATATTTGGGCCGAGATTTTCTTTCAATTTGTGGTGTTCTGCTTTTTGAATTTTTTCCAACGAATTGGCGGGACCTACAGTTTTTTCCTGACTCCGAAGGGCACCTGCAAATAATGAATTTTTGCTGAGAAGCTTTTCATTGCAGAAATGCAATCGTAGTTTGCCAAACCACTGC
>CAXKVI010000332.1:0-48426 GCA_964058755.1 Campiglossa producta
CGCAAGTATCCGCCAACTCGGAGATGGAAGCCTGCTGGACGGGGAAGGCCTCGACGTCACGGTGGTAGCAGCCCATCCTGAGCGCAATATCTCTGAAGCCTCAGACAGCAATGCTTCCGCTACGCCAAATCGCGCAGTTGCTCTGAACTCGTCGTTGAGAGACAGCCTTCGAGACAGGGCAGACCTCGACGATATGCTTCAGATAAACCTGCACAAATTAAAAGTAGCCTCGGCTGCATTAAGTAGTCGTCTTTCTAAAGGCGACGTGGATGTGGTCCTCATCCAATAACCCTGGGTCAACAGCTCGAGGATCTGCGGATTGCGGACTAAGGGTTTCAAGCTCATTCGAGCCAGTGAGAAGGGCAAAGTCAGAACCTGTATTTTGGTTAAGTCTGACCTCAACACATTTCTTCTACCTAACTATACCAATGGTGACATTACCGCTGCCAGTTTAACAGTCGCAGCACCAGCCTGACGATGTTGTACGGGTCATCTTATTATAGGAGCGGACGCTAATGCTCATCACGTCCAATGGGGAAGCTCCGATATCAATGCCAGGGGCGAGTCTCTGTTTGACTACCTATTAATAACCAACCTGGTAGTTTGCAACGTGGGTAGCGAGCCTACTTTCATCACTAAAACCCGTAGGGAGGTCAGAGATCCCACTATTTGTAGTGAAGGCGCTTATGAGTGGGTCAGAAAATGGCATGTTCTTGAGAACATTTTCACACATCATTCTCCGACCACCGATACCCCCTCATCGGTTGAGGAGCTGGAGGACCTGGTAACGGCATACACCACGGCGCTCTCAAATGCCCTAGAACAAGCTTGTCCAGTGCCAAACCCAAACGGTAAATATAGGCCACATTGGTGGACCTACGACCTGGACTCGCTCCGTACAAAATACCACCGCTGGACCTACCAGAACTTAATGCCGTCAGCCTGAACTTGGCTGATAAAGCCAAATTCTTGGGCACAGTTCTGGACAGGAAGTTAAACTGGAAGGAGAATATTCTTCAGCGCCAGAGGAAGGCGTGTGTTGCACTTTACACATGCAAAAGAGTCATAGCCAAAAGTGGGGTCTCAGCCCAAAAATATGCAGATGGATTTACACTGTAATTATACGACCTATCATACTATATGCGCTGAGGCTACAAATCGGAATCTGCTCGGAAAAGTCCATAGATCTGGCATGATCTGTATAAGCGGCGCGCTAAGAACAACGCCCAACGAAGCTCTTCAGGCCATTCTAGGCATTCTGCCACTCGATCTGGAAGCATACCAGGAAGCAGCGGCAACGGCTCTGCGCCTAAGGGAAACGTCTGGCTGGGGCGGAAGCACAACTGGACACTCCAGTATTCTAGGATCTTACAGTTTTCTCCCTCTGAGCACAGATCGATGTGCGGCCACACCAGTGGGAGATAGCTGTTTCAAAACAAACATTCCCAGCAGGGAAGAATGGGAGAGGATGGATCGCTGGCCCGCTACTAATGGCGGCATTTCTGTTTACACTGACGGCTCGAACCTAGACGGCAGAGTTGGAGGAGGGGCTTATTCAAGGGATCTGGAACTTGAGCTCTCCTTCAGACTACCTTATCACTGCTTCGTCTTCCAGGCTGAAGCAATCTTGGATGCCGCGATTTGGGTAAGTAAAAGCGCTATCGGCGAGGACATCGTTATTTTCAGCGACAGCCAGGCGGCCATCAAAGCTCTTGGCTCTTATACGTTCAACTCTGAACTGACGCTCAGCTGTCGTCGATCTCTTCAAGAGATTGCCCAATAGAACCGTGTGAACCTCACATGGGTCCTGGGACACAGGGACATTGAAAGAAACTGTAAGGTAGACGAACTTGCCAGGCAGGGTACGACCAAGCAGGTATTTCGGGATAAAGAGCGCTTAGGTTTTGTCGTTTGCCACATGCAAGCTAATGCTGAAGGAGTACACACTCTGTCAAGCCAACGAAAGGTGGCAACAATCCCCAGGGTGCCGGACATCCAAACAAACCTGGCCAAAATGGGATCATAAAAGATCTAGAGGCATTCACGCCCTAAGTAGGAGAGAAATCTCCATATTAATAGGAGTTCTAACAGGGCACTGCCTTATTGGTAGGCACGCAGAAAGGCTAGGTGCGCCGTCCCGACGATGCTGTAGGAGCTGCAAAGATGATGAGGAAGAGGAAACGGTGAAGCACCTCATCTGCAACTGCCCGGCTTTAATGGGTGCGAGAACGCGCTTTTTGGTAGTTCCCTTCCTGTATAGCCTAAGCCAGATCGCGGAACTGGACATAAAGGACTTGATGGCCTTCATAAAGTCATCTAAGTGGTTCGAGGAGTAGTAACGGTGTCGGTTTAGGAGTGTCAGTCCCGGGATTCTGCTATGTGGAAAACCCCAAAAACTCAGGGATTTTCCATATGGCCGGCTACCGGGACTGACTTTCCTTGTGTTGGTGGTATCACAACAGGCCTTTAAAAACTGGCCTAAGTGTGCCTCTGCGGCAGCCACTTAAACCCTACCTAACCTATTGAAATAAAAAAAATTTTAACATACAAAAACAATGATAGCATTAAAATCCATCATCATCGTCTTCTGAGTTACAAAAATCTGACAGATCAGAGAGATCAGCATTCAAAGCTTCATTTATCTCTTTATGCTAGGTACTAACATTGAGTTTCACGTGAAACAGCTGTCAAAATCCATACGAAATTTCTTGTCGTGAAATAGTCGTGAAACTTCGCTGTTCTTCACTGCAAAGTAGAGTGAGTGAGTGAGTGAGTTCACGACCTGAAAATATTGCGCAATATGGCATTAGCAACATTTTTCACGACTTTTTTAATTGTCCATGTCATTTAAAACAGTTCGAAAAGTGACATTTGTTGACATTGACCATTGAAAATGGAAAAATAACAGAGAGAGATAAATAAACATAAAATAAATGAAATAAAAAAATGAAAATTGCTAGCAACATTTCACGACAAGCCAATTGCATGTTGCCGGTGAAATTCAACGGCTTTGATGATAGTACTTGGCTTTATCCCTAAGTTTTTTCCTTGACATTTTTTTATTTTTCTTTTTTTCAAATTAGCTGAATTATTTCGTCTAAAAAAATAAAGAAAGAAAAAAATGTGTATAAAGAAAGAAAAAAATGTTAAATGTGCACCGGTGATCACGCGGCCCCAGTAAGTAATTTTACTTCCATATGGCCGGCTCCCGGGACTGAATTTCCTTGTGTTGGTGGTATCACAACAGGACTTTAAAAACTGGCCTAAGTGTGCCTCTGCGGCAGCCACTTAAACCCTACCTAACCTATTGAAATAAAAAAAATTTTAACATACAAAAACAATGATAGCATTCAAATCCATCATCATCGTCTTCTGAGTCACAAAAATCTTACAGATCAGAGAGATCAGCATTCTAAGCTTCATTTAATGATAAAGATCACTAAGTTTTTTCCTTGACATTTTTTTATTTTTATTTTTTTCAAATTAGCTGAATTATTTCGTCTAAAGAAATAAAGAAAGAAAAAAATGTTAATAAAGAAAGAAAAAAATGTTAAATGTGCACCGGTGATCACTTACTGGGGCCGCGTGATTACCGGTGCACACACGGGAAATTAATGAAAAATCATGGAAAAAGTGAAAAATTTCCCTCTCTGTTTTCAAATATACAATAAATGGACATAAACCGAATGTTTTCAGAAGAAAAAAAAAAAAAAAATTTTGGCCCGAATGAGTAAATCGCGATTTTGGGGCTTGGCGCGAGATGTGTTAAAAATAAAAAACAAATCCGCTTCATAAATTATTGTAAAGAAACCCCCTTTTGGCGACTGATAGTACATTTACACCGAAAAATTGCAAATTTGGCGCTGATTCAATCATCACGGTAATGCATTTTCTTTCGGTGGCTTTTTGTCCTTGTAAAAGTTTCTTGCAGCGAAGGTGAAGCCAAATGCAAACTTGCCAATGTAAACGGTGTCGAACTGGCTCATTTGAATTCGCCAAATTTGGAGCGGTGTAAATGTACTATAAAATGATATACGGGGTAAATTTGTTGGTGGAATTTGGTTGGCGACTTATAGTACATTTACACCGCAACCAATTTGGTAAATTTGGCGAAAAATTGCAAATTTGGCGCTTTCCTATACAAATCTCATTTTCCAAATTTGGAATTCCATCGCATTGGACCTCATTTGCCGAACAATACAATCCACCGTTCCTCAACATAGCAACCCTGCCCAGCAAGAATCTTAATGAGTAACTGGCGTGTGATAACTTTTGCACTATGCACAGCTGTGATTAACAATTTCCATGGGCGCAGCCAGAAGAAAATGTTAGGGGTGCTTTTTAATTTTTTTCTTTTTAATATTTTCCTAGCACAACTATATACAAAATTATTTTATAGCACCAGTCAGGAGTAGCGTAAAGAAAGCATTTAAAAAATATAATTATACACATATACATTAGACTGGGCCAAAAATTCAAAATTTCGTTTTTTTTTCAAAAATTATATTGATTTTCTTTTTAAGAAAGGTGAAAACAAATTACTGTAATTTTTTCAGGAATTCAATTTCCTGCAAAAATATGTTCAGGTATATGGTGGTTTTCAACAATGATTTGTCGTTTTTATACCAAATTGGAGGTTAAGTCTGTAAAATCTAAACTAGCGATGATAGACCTCTAGACTTTAATCTGAAAAAATCACAGTAATTTTTTTCATGTTTCTTAAAAAGAAAATCAATATCATTTTTGAAAAAAAAACGAAATTTGGAATTTTTGGCCCAGTCCAATATACATACATACATAGATACCTGCCAATAAGTGTTACTTTATATTGACTTATATAACAAGGGCCAGCCTTCTTTTTTTATTTGTCATTGAATCTATTACACTACGCAACACGAAAAAAATACTTGGGACGAGATAGCATTTTTCTGGTAGATCTCAATGAGATAAGAAGAACTGCGTACAAGAAATTTGCCGGACACCCTCAAAATCTTGAGTTAGGGGTCAAAACCGGGTTTTCGTACCTTTGCACATTAGAATGAATAAAAATGAATTAATTATTATTTTCTCCAACATTTTATTCCTTAATTGAAGCAAAGTCATCAACATCTGATTGTCAAAGCAAGCAAATTTTGAGAGTTTGCCAAATTTCAACCTCGCTTCAACTTTGAGGTCTCCAATTTGCCATGCTTGGTTTAAATACGTATACTGAACTTTTCTGTCAAAGTCAAAGTTTGAGGTAAAGCCAAAATAAAGTTTTATGTAACTGACCCATAAGGGTCGAATACATAAAGCTTTGTTAACCTCGCCTGACATTTGCTACCTCAAAACTTTGCGTCCAACTTCAGAGGTATGTTGCAATGAACGCCTTGACGCTTCTCTTTAATACATTTGTTTTCGTTATTTTTTTCTTTGCATTCCTAGTGTTTTAGTTAATTTATTAATTTAATAGAGAAAAAATGAATTAATTATTGTTGGAGAAAATAATAATTAATTCATTTTTTCTCTACTACATTAATAAATTAACTAAAACACAACGAATGCAAAAAAAAAAATAACGAAAACAAATGTATTAAAGAGAAGCGTCAAGGCGTTCATTGTAGCATACCTCTGAAGTTGGACGCAAAGTTTTGAGGTAGCAAATGTCAGGCGAGGTTAACAAAGCTTTATGTATTCGACCCTTTAAAGGGTCAAATACATAAAGGGTGAGTTACATAAAGCTTTATTTTGACTTTACCTCAAACTTTGACTTTGACAGAAAAGTTCAGTATACGTATTTAAACGAAGCATGGCAAATTCGAGACCTCAAAGTTGAAACAAGGTTAAAATTAGGCAAACTGTTGGATGATATGATACAAACCGATATTAGCAGTAGATAAATTAAAGGCGTGTAAGCACAATTGTAATTCAAACGGAAGTGAAGACATTTTCTTTATTTGAGATTTAATGATATACTTCAGGGTTGCATTAAATATATAGAGAAGGGTCATTCACTAAGCAAATTCACAACACCTTTCCTGAATGACAATTCTTTTTAAATATGTTTACAAGTAAAAGTTATGTACATGTTTTTATGTAATGTTTACAAAAATTAATAAATATATTAAGTATTTACTTATAGTACGAGAGCCCCCATAGACATGGTGTTGTTGATTAATAACAAGCTAAGTTTTTCTGAGCGACTTCCTTTCGCCGAGACGCCCGACTTTTTTATCTTCGAAAATTCTGGAATGTGCGACCCTTGGCAGGTAGGGGGCGTGGAACATGTCAATTTGGTGCATACAAAATTTTTATGAATAACCGTTTTATTTTTATTTCACTAACTGCCACTGTCGTAACCAACTCACGAATATATGTGGCCTACAAATTGTGTGCGACATAAAGCGGGACCGACAACCCAAATATGTCAAAATGACGTCATCAAAATATTTATTAACATCAAGCTAATTTTTTCACAGTTCGTTGTCAGTGATGGACATGATTCAATAGCATTATTGGCCTACAAAAATTGTGCGACATGTCTCCAGACCGACAAGAAATGTCACAATGTATAGATATAAAAAAATTGTAATAGGAGAAATCATTGTAGATTGCAGATATTCAATAATAACTGATATGAGGGATCATAACTAAGCCAGTAGAATCTCAATCTACAGTTTCTATAGTAAATTTTCAGTCTGTCTGTCTGTATGTATATACGAGTAGGCCGATTTTTTGTATAAAATCGTCATTACGGAAAATGTTTTACTGATCATTTAACGTACTTTGCTAAAGGCACTCCATGTCTTAAATCGGCTTTGACCCCATGGATTTTATGGCCAAGTTTTATAGTTTACTCTTTACTGGACATGCCTCAAGTCAAGCATGCAAAAGCTGCAATTGGTCAAAATCTATAATTTTGGGTAAAATCCCCTTTTTCATAAACTAAAGTTTAAGGGGAATTTTTTGAGTTAATTCATATTGTTGTTGTCAATAAACTCGTTTTTATGGCTCAGAAAATTACCATTCATATTCAGAAAATTACAGTTCATATTCAGAATTAAAATTTCTGAATATGAAATGAAAATTCTGAATATGAATTGTAATTTTCTGAATATGAAATGAAAATTCTGAATATGAATTGTAATTCTCTGAATATGAAATGAAAATTCTGAATATGAAATGTAATTTTCTGAATATAAAATGAAAATTCTGAATATGAATTGTAATTCTCTGGATATAAACTGAAAAAGCTGTAGATCTAATAGTTTAGAATTTCATAGTAAAAAGACACAGTTTGTTTTATTTATTATCTACAAAAAATCAGATTTTCTTTTGAAAAAAAAAATTAAAACAATAACTGTCATGTTATTTCACTTACATCTATACATACATATTGGTGTCCCGCCGAATATTAAATTTTGGCGGAAGCGTAAACCGAATAATTATGACTGGGGAAAAGGCCGCAACCAGAGCAGAAAATACCAACCGAATAGGCCGAATACCAAGTGTATGCAAAACCTTCCGTAGGACAATCATAAATAGAACAAACATTCAAAATAACAGAATAGTTTGTTTTTTTCTCTTTATTTACTCTCCCTTTTCACTATACATGTTATTGATAATTCGTTCTGTGTATTGTTAAAATATAAACAGGGTGCTAAATTTTTTTTTACAATTTCAACATTCCGTGAATAGTCCCAGGATTTTAGAATTAGCTATTCTCCAGCAGTGCAAGAATAGAAGAAATTGTTTGACAAAGAATTTAACCTTAAAGTATTTTTTAATTGCATTTTTAGTAAATAGGTACCCGAAATATGCGGGATTGTAATAAAGAAATGCCGGGATTTTCGGAACTTTAAAAGTACGGGATCCTGGCATTGGCATCCCTTGTATGTACGGTTAGGGTGATTGAAATTAAATTTTTTTTCGGTCTTAGCCCTGGAAACTTTAGGTATTGATGAGAAAATAAGCCTTGCAAAAAATTAGCGCTCCAACTTAACCCTTAGGGGTGGCTATTTTTTTCGCCCTTTCCCATACATTTTGTATGGTAAAAAATATCATTTTTTTCTAAGTGAATTTTCTTTTAATTTTTGAAACTTTTTTCAAAATATTTTTACATAATCTTAAAGTTGAAGCTTCCAAAATGCTAACCACTCAGTCATTTTTAAATGGCTGTATTTTCTTTGATAGTTAAGATAATCGCACATGGCTTACCATTATGGAAGCCTCAAAGCTTCAACTTTAAGAGTATGTAAAAATATTTTGAAAAAAGTTAACTTTGAAAAAAATCCCCATTTTCCCCCATACAAAATGAATGGGAAAGGGCGAAAAAAATAGCCACCCCTAAGGGTTAAGTTAGAGCGCTAACTTTTTGCAAGGCTTATTTTCTCATCAATACCTAACTTTTTAGGGGGTAAGACCAAGTCGACATTTTTTTTAATCACCCTAATGTAATAATCTTATATTCGTCTGGTGCCAAGTTTCAGGAGCAATTGGAACGGATGTTTGGTTTCGCTGGTATCATCCACACAATGGCGAAAACTGATTGCCTGAGAAAAAAAAATGATGTAAATCTGACATTATTTACCACGCAAATCAATCGTTTCCTAACCCCAACAATTTGAGTTTTTGTTTTGAAGAGACTTTGTAAAGTATAAGTGGAATGTATCACTTTTCTTGTGCCGTGGAGTACCCCAAATTACTTTAAGCAGAAAATACAAGGGTTTATTCATGATAATTTTATATCACATACTTATATTTATGTGTATACAAATGCACTGAGATATATGTTTCCATATCAAATTAGTAAACACTTATTAAACTCATGTATATGAGTGAATATATAAAAATATCGATTTTATTCACATGTCGCACTTTTTTTGTAGGCCAGTGTAACAGCCGTTTTTTATTCGTTATTCCTTGAGATACCAACTTTAAATCAGGTTGTTATTAATAAATAAAAGGTTGACACCAAATTGACCACTTTGGGGCGGAGGTCTGGCTACATGTCGCACAATTTTTGTAGGCCAATAATGCTATTGAATCATGTCCATCACTGACAACGAACTGTGAAAAAATTAGCTTGATGTTAATAAATATTTTGATGACGTCATTTTGACATATTTGGGTTGTCGGTCCCACTTTATGTCGCACACAATTTGTAGGCCACATATATTCGTGAGTTGGTTACGACAGTGGCAGTTAGTGAAATGAAAATAAAACGGTTATTCATAAAAATTTTGTATGCACCAAATTGACATGTTCCACGCCCCCTGCCTCCCAAGGGTCGCACATTCCAGAATTTTCGAAGATAAAAAATTTGGGCGTCTCGGCGAAAGGAAGTCGCTCAGAAAAACTTAGCTTGTTATTAATCAACAACACCATGTCTGTGGGGGCTCTCGTACTATTAAGCCAGTCCAAGAGCTTCAGAGAGATGACTATGTTTGCCCTTAGATATGCCTTTGGTGAGAATATCAGCAGCCATGTCATTTGTAGAAATGTAGTTAAGACTGATTTTGCAGCCTTTTAAATTTTGTTGAATAAAATGATGCTTGATATGTACGTGTTTGGTTCGTGGTGAGTATGAATTATTCGTAGCAATCTGAATTGCGCTTTTATTATCGCAATGTAAAATAAGTGATTTCATTGCCCCTGTTTCTAACTCATTAAAAAAACGTTGTAGCCATAATGCTTCTTGAACGGCAGCAGTGATTGCCATAAATTCTGCTTCGTTCGACGAGAGCGCTACGGTGCGTTGTCTACGTGTACACCAGGAAATGGCGCAACCTTGATATTTGAACACATAACCCGTGGTCGATCGTCTTTCATCAAGATCACTACCCCTGTCAGCGTCGCAGAATCCTGTAATATCACTTGCTTCTTTAGTGAAAACTAAGCCTTTGTCAATGGTACCCTTGAGGTATCTCATGATACGCTTGACTGCCACCCAGTGCGCCTTTCCTGGGTTTGTGGAAAACCTGCTCAGTAAATTTACGGCAAAGCAAATGTCTGGACGTGTTATTTGCGATGCGAAAAGTAAGCATCCAATTGCCTGCATATATGGAATCTCCAGCATTTCTTGTTTTTCACTTTCAGTTGACGGACACATTTTGGAACTAATTCGTTGATTTAAATCAATCGGCGTTGATACTGGGTTACAATCAGACATACCGAATCGTTGCAATAAGTCAGCTACGTACTGTGATTGATCTATTTTTATAATACCTGTATCGTTGTTTCTTTTAACGCGCATACCCAATACCGAAGAGACTTCACCTATATCTTTCACACACACACTGATCGATGTCGCTACGACATAAACCAAGGCTCAACAAAACATCGTTAAACTTCTCATTCCAACGCCTACTCGATTGCTTAAGGCCATAAAGTAATTTTTGTAGCTTGCATACGCGTCCAGATTTATCGTCGAAGCCATCTGACTGTGCCATATAAATTTCGTCCTTTAATTCAGCGTTCAAAAACGCGGTGACAGCATCCATTTGATAAATAAACAAATTGTACTAAGCTGCAGTGGCGAGTAGCAATCGAATGGATGTGTACCTGACAACCGGAGCAAATGTTTCATCGTAGTTAACGCCCTTCTCTTGGCTAAACCCCTTAATGACTAGTCTAGCTTTGCGTCGAACTACTTCACCAGTAGCATCTTGTTTTGTCTTAAAAACCCATTTTGATTTTATAACCTTTTTGCCAGGTGGTAGCTCAGCCAAAACCCAAGTATTATTTGAATGGAGCGACGACATTTCTTCGTTAACTGCTAGCATCCAGTCTTCGGCGTTTTCGCCAGAGATTGCATCATCAAGCGTTTCTGGATCTTTTAACACATAATCGACAGCAACAAAATTAAAATTACAATTACCTTGTTTGGTTGCTATTCTTTCGGAACGCCTCAGAAGGTTTTCGTCAGTACCTAAGTCGGAATCTGCACTTTCGAAACTTGGTGAGTCTGCACGCGCATCTTCATTTGACCGATCTTCGGCTTTTACTTTTCGTTCGTCTTTAAAGTTCGATAATTCATCGCACTTTTCTTCCCCTGGATTGAGAACTTCACTCGAGTCAGATAAGTCAAAGAAAAGTTGGCTATCGTGTGCTTTTGTTTCCCGGCTTTCAATAGAAATAACGTCGCGGCTTACAATAATTTTACGTGATTATGGTTCTTATAACCGATATGCTTTTGATGCGCTACAGTAACCAACCATTACACACTCTACGGATTTTACATCCAGTTTCTGTCTTTTTTCTTTAGGCACATGCACCATGGCTTTACAGCCAAAAACTCGTATGTTCTTAAGCGATTGCTTTTTGCTTGACCAGATTTCTTCTGGACAACGCGACTATTTACCGCATGGAGTTCGGTTCAAAATGTAAGCTGCAGTTACCGATGCCTCAGCCCAAAAGCTTTTACTTAAACCCGAATCAACAAGCATATACCGCACTCTCTCCACAACTGTTCTATTAAAGCGTTCTGCCACACCATTTTGTTCAGGTGTATATGGCGCAGACGTTTGGAGCACAATACCATTTTTCATGAGAAATTCTTTAAATTTGTTGTTCGTGTATTCAGTGCCATTGTCCGAACGAAGTATCTTAATTTTACGCGAACATTGATTTTCCACTAACTTTTTATAATTAACGAATTCCTCGAAGACTTCTGATTTATGTTCGATTGGTATGACTGTAATTTTTTTCGAGAAATCGTCTATAAAGGTCACAAAAAATCTGCAGCCCGAATGTGACTTTACTTGGAAAGGCCCTGCCACATCTTAGTGCACCAGGTCAAGCAGATTTTCAGCTCGAGTACCACTGCCTTTGAACGAAGCGCGGGTTTCCCCTTAATGCACACCACACATTGCTCTTTACCAATGTTGCTAAAATCTACACCACTACATGTGTTTTTAATTTTCTTTAAATTTTCGTTGCAAATATGGCCTAATCTACGATGCCATAACTCATACTCATTATTTGCTATAAGTGCACTATTTATTTTGCTTTCACGAACATTTAGACGATAGAGGTCATTGACCGCAGTCGCGGTAGCAATCAGATTTTCTTTGTTATCAAAAATTCGGCAGTAATTTTCTTTAAACACGACTTTGTTGCCGTTTTTGGTCATTTCACGCACGGACAGTAATTTCACACACAATTCGGGCACGTAATCAACGTTGAGAAATGCATCATATCCTGTGGACAAACTTAATTTTGCTGTACCGCTTGATACCACTGGAATTGTTTTATTATTCTCTTTTATACATTTGTTTTCGTTATTTATTTTTTTGAACTCAGAGTGTTTTGGTTAATTTATTAATTTAATAGAGAAAAAATTAATTAATTATTATTTCCTCCAACATTTTATTCTTTAATTAAAGCAAAGTCATCAACGTGTGATTGTCTAAGCCAGCAAAGCAAGCAAAATTTGAGAGTTTGCCAAATTTTAACCTTGCTTCAACTTTGAGGTCTCCAATTTGCCATGCTTCGTTTAAATACGTATACTGAACTTTTCTGTCAAAGTCAAAGTTTGAGGTAAAGTCAAAATAAAGCTTTATGTAACTGACGTTTACACTGCACCAAATGCGTCACTTTGGGCCAAGTTTTTCAGAGACCCTTCATCCGCAGATTGAATGTGATCACCAAATTAGGTCAAATTAAATTAAATTCTTCTAATATGGCAAACCAATTTATTCTGCGGACAAACATTCTCGAAATAACTTCGCCAAATGCGACATGTTGCGACATATTTAAGAAAGGTACTGGCAACCTTGCTGGAAAACCAGATGAGATTTTCATTAACTCCCGTTTATATTGCTCGATTTTTCATTCAATTTCATGTTGATTCTGGAAATTAACTCGTGTCAACGGGTCTTGCAAAATTGCTTGCAACAAAGTTGGTGGCCAGCCGACTTTAGGTCAACTCAACATTCAACTCCTGTACAAGACTGGGTTTGTTAACGAATTGAGGGATGTCAATATTTGTCAGATTTTTATAAAAAAAATTGTAAATAAAAAATTAAAAATAAATTCTTCATTTTTTAATTAGCGTTTCTTTTTCGTGTTCAACACCAAAACCTACAGCAAAACCTGTGCATTCCATCCCATCCAACCAAACGAGTCCGTAAGGTGCTCCGTTAGGACTTCCGGCGTAGCGTATCCGACGGGGAAGTGCCTTTTAAAAATGTACATATCCAGAAAAGTTTCTTATAGGACTCCTTGAGGATGCGTTTATGGCGTTCCAAAACACTCCCGCAGATACCCAGATAATGGAAAAAGTGTTTCGTTGTAGTGCGGAAGAACTCCGTGCGGGCTTCCCTTTACAATTAAATCCGTAGACGCTCCCATTATCATTCCTTTAAATGAGTTTTCGCTTCTTTTGGAAACGCTTCGTATTTTGCTGGCTTGGAGTTGTAAAGCATTGCCTAGCCAGGATGACCGATAATTTTTATCCGCTTTACTCGGTCTCTATTTCCGTTGTTCTTGTTGTAACGAAACATATCCCTGCCCAGACGTAACCCCTATTGGTCTAAATTATCATCAAACTCTTCTAACGGGATTGGAAGGAAACCATAAGCTTCATTATGGTTTGACCAAAGTGAGATTGGTGTTAGAAGAGAATGCTCAGAGGATCATGTGAATAAATGGTTTGTGTCGTGAAAAAAGCCACATGCCAGGCAAACATTTTGCACTTCGGGGTTCGTTCTGGATAAGCGTGGGCTTCACTTGTTACCTTACCCAAATGGGCTTGGGGTTGCAGGACGCCATTCTTCGGTCGGGAGTTTATTAAGGTGATCACCATCTCTATGTGGATGTTGTTGAGTGCCTGCCTGTAAACCCGTGGCAGTTCTGGGGGCGGTGTCCAGAAAGACGTGCATTAAAAAAAATGAAATGAAAATAGTTTTTTTCTATTTTTATTTAATTTTTTTCAATGAAATAAACAATCGTCAAATAGTTTTAAAAAAATTGATTAATGTAAACGGGTAGCCAACTCAATTTGGAATCAACGCCACATGCGACGAAAATTGATTCCAAAATTGAACAATGTAAACAGGCCTTTAGATTTTCATGCGAGTAAAAACCACGGTTGTCGAAGTTGGTACTTTAGTACCGAAATTGGTACTTTTTTTTACTGGTGGTACTTTGGTACCGGTTTAATAAAATGGTACTTTCCTTGCTGGACGCGTATCAGGGACTGGATTCTCTAAAAGTGTAGAAATTAAAGGTTAGGTTAGGTTAAAGGTTATTAGGTTCAAGTGGCTGCCGCAGAGGCACACCTAGCCCAGTATTAAAAGGCCCGTTGTGATACCACCAACACTAGGAAAGTCAGTTCCGGGGCCCTGCCATATGGAAAATCCCGGTATTATCGGGATTCTCCACATAGCATAATCCCGGGACTGACGTTCCTAAACCGACACCGTTACTCCTCGGCGAACCATTTAGATGACTTGATGAAGGCCATCAGGTCCTTTATGTCCAGCTCCGTGACCTGGCGTAGGCTAACCAGGAAGGGAACTCCCAAAAAGCGCATTATCGCGCCACTTAAAGCCGGGCAGTTGCAGATGAGGTGCTCCACCGTTTCCTCCTCCTCATCATCCTTACAACTCCTACAGCATCGTCGGCACGGCACATCTAGTCTTTCTGCGTGCCTACCAATGAGGCAGTGCCCAGTTAATACGCCTATTAATATTTAATACGCCTATTAATATGGAATACGCCTATTAATATAGAATACGCCTATTAATATGGAATACGCCTATTAAGATGGAATACGCCTATTAATATGGAATACGCCTATTAATATGGAATACCTTCGAAAGACCAAATTCGACCCACAAATCGATCGTGCAAATTATGCTTAAAATCCACAAACCCCTCACATTTTGGGAAGTAAATTATTTTTTTTTAAAACAATGTTAAGAAATATTTAAAAGTATCACTCCCGATGCTATCGCTTTCTGAAGTAGTTAATAGTCTGTTTTACTCAAATAAAAAGATTAAGGATTGCAGGAGTAGGTCGCCGCTCCGTTGGTGCACCCTGGGTAGCGCTAAATGACCTACATGGTCTACACGGCTAGTTTCTTGTATTGCCGGTTCTACGAGAACGGTACCAGTACTTGCGCTGTACCCATCGTGACGAAACGACCCGGGCCGTTTTCTTATATCGACGCGGCCAAGAGCAATACACTCGGGGTGACCCTCTCTGACATTTAGGCAGGGCTACACCTCGTTACAACAACAACAACATTAAGGATTTAAAATATGTTTTGATCTGCTTAAGATAAGTTGAGTCCTCAAATAAAAATACAGGCAGGTTCTGCCGAGTGAATTTGACAAATTCTTCAAAAACTTTACTCTGAAGTGAATTGCAGAGTCTGCCTGATATATTATATATTATTAAAAATGATCTTGAGTTTTTTCTATTTTCAAATTGTAAGTTCTTTCGAGATTAAATTATGTTACCAAGCTAATAGTGCATTTACACCGCACCAAATTTGGCGAAAATTGCAAATTTGGCGCTATTTTCCATACAAATCTCATTTTCCAAATTTGGAATTCCATCACATTTGGCCTCATTTGCCGAACAATACAATCCACAGTTCCTCAAAATAGCAGCCCTGCCTGTGTTCCACATTTAGAATTGCCCAGCAAGAACCTTAATGGGTAATTAACGTGTGATAACTTTTGCATATTGAACAGCTGTAAAAAAGGCTTTTATTATTAAGCCCCATATACACATCTTTTTGATCGTGAACGCGGGTGAGCGTGAACAATTTTCTTTTGTGCAATTGTTGATAGTACTCCACTATTCCTAAAAAAGCATGCGTAAGTGGAAAAACAACTAAAATATCTTTGATATTAGAGCATTTAAAATTAAGTGAAAGTGTTAAATATGCTTTGAAATGCTTATTTTACTATCTCACAGTGAATTGTGTGCGAACACAAAGTGACACAAACCCTTCGCAAGTGAGTGTTGAAATTTGGCAATTACCACGCTAAACTTTGATTTTTTTTCACATTTTTTGGAGAATTGAAATCATTTGACAGATGTGCGTGAACGCACAAAAGAATTGATTTGGAATTATTTTCCTTTGCGTACGCAATAGAAAGTCTTCACACATTCACGCTCACGTCCACACGGAACTGTATGAGGGTCTTTACACTACAGGTGTTTAAATCATCACGGTAAAGCATTTGCTTTCGTTGGCTTTGTGTTCTGGTAGAAGATTCTTTCAGGGAAGGTGAAGCCAAATGAAAATTTGCAGTGTAAACAGGTTCGAAATGACTCTTTCAAATTCGCCAAATTTGGTGCAGTGTAAATGTACTATAATATACATCATGTAGAAAAGTTTATGATACATTTACACTGCACCAAATGCGTCGCATTTGGCGAAGTTATTTCGAGAATGTTTGTGCGCAGAATGAATTTGTTTGCAAAATTAGATGAATTTAATTTAATTTGACCTAATTTGATGATCAAATTCATAGTACATTTACACAGCATCAAATTTGGTAAATTTGGCGAAAAATTGCAAATTTGGCGCTTTTTTCCATACAAATTTCATTTTCCAAATTTGGAATTCCATCGCATTTGGCCTCATTCGCTGAACAATACAATCCACAATTCCTCAAAATAGCAACCCTGCCTGTGTTCCACATTTAGAATTGCCCAGCAAGAACCTTAATGGGTAATTAACGTGTGAAAATTTTTGCATTATGCACAGTTCTAAATAACAATTTCAACTATTTTTTTTATGATATTGGACCAGTTCCACTAAGAAAAGAGAGAAGCCGCCATGATTCTTCATTTATTATTACTCTACATGTGTTTAAAACATCAAGGTGGTGCATTTTCTTTCGGTGGCTTTGTATTCTGGTAGAAGATTCTTGCAGGGAAGGTGAAGCCAAATGCAAATTTGCCAGTGTAAACACGTTCGAAATGACACATTCAAATTCGCCAAATTTGGTGCAGTATAAATGTACTATTATATTTATATTTCAAGATGGTACTTTTCTATCGAGAGTGGTACTTTTTGTAGAAATTGTGTTACCGACAAAAATTTTGTAGTGGCAACCGTGATCAAAACAACAGGCGAGCAATAGTTTTGTTAAATTATTTTTCGTTTGTGATCATTTGTGATATATTTGCAAATTATATATAATTAATTAATATATTCAAAAATAGGTGTGAATGCAAATTTAACTTTTGTGTGATACTACAGTCGTAATCTGCAAGGTTTTTGTTTTGGCAAAAAAAAAAAATTGGAATGCATACAGCTGTTTTCTGGCGTAATGGAGGTGAATAAAAGTTCTTTATTTACATATGAGCTCCTTAAAGCACTAGTGGTATAATGGTTTGTAAACCCACGTCCGGACTTGGGATGGCGTAGCCCAGGATTATTTTTTATGGTATTTGGTTCCTTTAGTGGTCAACTTCTAATAAATTATCTAAAATTATAGGAGATAAGGAGGAAGCGCTTTTTATTGTGTGTTTTAGTGAAAAGTTATGGTAAAAAAACAGAAAAATGTCGCGGGTCCGATACCAAAATTCGGGCGGAAACAACTTTCTGAGTTGGCGGCCTTAGGCCTTGCTTATTTTGAATAACCCTGGGCTACGCCATCCCAAGTCCAGGTGGTTGCCTGAACCGTGGCAACGTGCCACGGTACGCTTTCTCTCGCACATTTTTAGGTACAGCCTAATAAAATTACTACAACTCCGAGCACCAGTCTCTCTCTGTTTCTACATCACACCCCCCTCCCGTTTAAATTCTCACGTGAGTCAGGATCAACATCTTCTCGCACCTGTCTCTACGTGTACTGTTTGTCGGCAAAGATTATACACGCTCGCGTCATCGGTCAAATGCAATAACTGCTTAGGCCAATGCCACGTACGTCTATGCTCTGGGCTCGCTAACAGGAACACACCTCAACCTACGAAGCCAGCCAACCCGGTTACACCGGGTCCACAGCTAACTAGGCTGAGGCACAGCCTTGGTCTTAGCCTACCAACACCTAGGCGAACACATCCGTCTCTCACGCCTATGGTTAACTCGACATCGACCCCACCGGCGCACTTCCAAATCTTACAGCACAACTGTAACGGATTAACTGGTAAGATCGCAGAGATAACTAATTTGATGACGCAATATGACATAAAACTTGCCGCAGTCCAAGAAACCAAGCTCAGTCCTAGGTCGGACCTCATTACCTATGGCGGATATAACATCCACCGGAAAGACCGTCATAGAGTAACAGGAGGTCTGGGAGGTGGTCTAGCGTTCATAACGCACAACTCTGTACAGTATCATCTATTTGATACCGACATCGAAGGAACGGATGATATCTTAGAAAGCCAAGGTATTACCATCCGTACAGGAGATGTCGATCTGCAAATCATTAACATCTACATACCCCCTGTCTCAAGTTGCCCCACCGGTTATCACCCCGACATTAGCTTGCTATTACGAGGAGATAACCGCGTGATCCTGGGCGACTTCAATGCGCACCACGACATGTGGCACTCAAACTTGCCAGCAGACAGTAGGGGGCATGTACTCGCAGAACAAATAGATGATACGGCTTTCTGTACATTGAACGGAGACGCCCCAACGAGAGTATCGGGTAACTGCTATAGTTCGCCAGATATTTCTATCGTAAGTGCAGGACTATTGAACAACACCAATTGGCGACCCATAATCACGTTGGCGTCTGACCATCTCCCAATAGTCATTACCATCGAACGACCTACGGACTTTATTACACCTGGACATGGTACATATATTAACTTTACCAAGGCGGACTGGGACAGTTTCAGACATATACGGACGAATCCTTGGCTGCTCTATCCATTCCTACGGACGTACGCAAAGGCGAACGAGACTTCCGCAACATCATTGACTTGGCCTATAAACGCTTCATTCCTGCGGGTCGAATATCTCAAATAAGACCAAATTTCCCCGCGGAGGCAACGGCCATGGCTAGAGAAAGAGATGAAGTGCGAAGTCTCAAAACCGCAGACCCCCGTATAAGGGATCTCAACGCGGAAATTCGTAGGTTGGTCGATAAACATAAACTGGCCAAATGGAAACAACACCTAGAGCAATGCAACCTCTCTGATGGTGTTGGCAAATTATGGACTACGGTCAAAGCTCTATCTAATCCAACGCAACACAAGGATAAAGTAGATATTACTTTCGGTGACAGGGTGAAGAAGGACCCTAGGGGATGTGCGAACTCCTTCTGTAGACAATTTGTACTACATTCCCGCCCGATAGAGCTAAACGTAGAACCATGCGACAGGCGCGTAAATATAAAAACCAAAATACGCCCATGTTGTTGTTGTTGTAGCGAGGTGTAGCCCTGCCTAAATTTCAGACAGGGTCACCTCGAGGCTCTTGCTCTTGGCCGGGTCGATATAAGAAAACGGCCCGGGTCGTTTCGGCACGATGGGTACAGTACAAGTACTGGCACCGTTCTCGTAGAACCGGCAACACAAGAAACTAGCCATGTAGGCCATGTAGGTCATTTAGCGTTACCCAGGGTGCACCAACGGGGAGGCGACCTACTCTTACGCCCATTGTCATCACTGCCTCAGAGGTCAAGGAAGCCATCATTCGTTTCACGTATTGCCGGTTCTGCGAGAACGGTATTTGTACCTGTACAATACCCTTCGTACCGAAACGACCCGGGTTGTTTTTTTTTTTATAATGACTCGGCCAAGAGCAATACATTTCGAAGTGACCCTGTCTAACGCGTCACGATTCCCTCACCTATTGTCATCCCCGGAACAGCCCCTTGCAGCACGGCTGCTCCTTATTCTCTTGATCCGGGCTGGCATTGAGCCAAATCCTGCCCAAGAGAATGGTTCTGCTGCGTTTGTCGGAAGAAAATATATACAAGACGATCACACTCAGTACAGTGTGCATCATGCAAAGGTTGGTTGCATAAATCTAGTTGCTCCGGACTAGATCCAAAAACACATCGGCCCACTAGTTTCTATAAAAGTTTTGTGGCGCCCTGCTGTTCACGTCCTAGGACGTCCCGCGGCAAGCGACGCTCATATGTTGCTTTATCGCCCTCTAATAATCAAGTCTCCACGACCTGCAATAATTATATTGCCCAGCAGAATATATGTGTTCCCGGCTGTAGCTTACTTCCTAGTGCATCAACAGCACAAGCACCCACTCATGGCTACATGAGTGCGGGTTAGGGGTTTAGAATATGCCCGAGGTAGGCATACCGGTCGTAAGAGGCGACTAATATGCACATAGGTAATTGACGTGCTACTCGATGGTTGATCTACGGATATGATGCCTCTCACCTCTCATTACCCATCTTCTCCTTCCTCTTGGATGGAGGGATGCCATGACCTAGAAGGTTCCACTGGTCATACCAAATCGCTACCACGACAGTCGGGCAGTACCGCAAGGGAGTACCGCAGCGTACCGGGGTCATATCCGGCCAAGGACTGTCCACTTCGGCATCACTCCCCAAAACCTTCGGGGAGTGTTTTGTTGTTAACAACAACAACAACAACAACAACTCATGGCTACTTTCTTCGTAGCACATCAGTTGATGCTTGTAGCACTACTGAGCTTCAGCCCCTGTCTCTAAACTCTTTACTAACTTCTTCCGGCACTAGCACGAATGAAAGTCAAGTCCATCAACTTCTGGTCCCTCACTCTTCGTGCACTGTATGTCGGCACAGGATATATGCGTCTGTGGCATCGGTCAAGTGCAACTCCTGCCTAGGCCTGTGTCACCTACGCATATGTTCTGGGCTCGCAAACAGAAATCACTGGACTGATGCGTTTGTCGCGCCTTGCTGTCGAGTTGTGCAGCCCTCAACGCCGACGGATGTACACTCATCTAATAGTGAACGAATTCCGCCGGCTTCAGGACTGAAACGGAGGTCAATATCGCGACATAACCTACCACTAGGTATATTTCCATCTCTTGTTGAGTTTTTCACTGCCCGGAGCCTGACATTGTCGCCAACGAAGTCCTCGGCGACACTATTCACGACCTGGACGGCGCAAGTTGGCATGGAGTTAGAAATCTACGTAGGCGATCAAAAATTACCTACTGTCTCTCACCCCAAAATCTTAGGGGTAACTTTCGACCCCATGCACAAATTCGCTGCTCATTCAACCGCAATTGTCTCTAAGCTACAAAGCCGCAACAAAATTCTCAAGTCGCTAGCCGGCAGCACTTGGGGTAAAGACAAAGAAACGTTGCTGGCAACCTATAAAGCAATTGGTCGGCCGATCCTGAATTACGCGTCGCCGATATGGTCGCCGGGGCTTGCTGAGGTTCATTGGAAAAGACTGCAGGCCTGCCAAAATACCGCACTCAGAACCGCCACGGGATGCGTCCTTATGTCTCCAAAACATCATTTACATCATGAGGTGGAAATGCTCCCAGTTTTGGAGCACAATGAAATGCTAAACAAGCAGTACCTGTTGAACTGTTGCAAACCACAACATCCCAACAGACTACTGCTTGAGTATGAGCCACCTCCTAGGACCGTAAGGGCACATCTACGTGAGCATTTTGATGAGATCCGGCACCTCACACTTTCGCCGTTTGATCCAAAGGTACATACGCAGGCCCTGAAGCACATCCATGACACGTCCGTTGCGTCTTATGTCTCGCTCTGTCCACTGAACGCCGTTTTGCACGCCAAACCACATCGCGTCGCGGCTGAGGAGCGTCATCTTCCTCGAGAGACAAGGGTCACTCTGGCTCAATTACGCTCTGGATACTGTAGCAGGTTAAACTCCTACTTATCCAGACTAGACCTTGACGTGCCGAATGAATGTCCGGCATGCGGCTCGTCACCCCATAATACCAACCATTTATTTATCTGCTCTTCGGAGCCCACTCTTCTAACACCCATCTCCCTCTGGTCCAACCCTGTCGAAACTGCAAGTTTCCTAGGACTCCCGTTAGAAGAAATTGATGACAATTTAGGTTAAGGAAAAGTATACGCTGGGCAGGGCTACACTTCGTTACAACAACAACAACAACAACAACAACAACCACCATCTAGGCGAACACATCAGTCTTTAACTCCCAGAGTGGCCATTGCCTCTCCTTCGCAATTTAAATTGTTGCAATTTAACTGCAACGGCTTGACCGGCAAGATAGCGGAGATAACCACATTTATGCAGCTACATAAAATCAAAATTGCTGCAATCCAGGAGACAAAACTTGGCCCCCACTCGAATCTCCGAGCGAGTGGAGGCTACCACGTACTCCGGCATGACCGTACGGACGGCGGAGGTGGTCTCGCGTTCCTTGTTCACCATACGGTGCAGTATAGGGAATTTGATATCAACACTGACCAAAGAGACTTACCTTTAGAGTGTCAAGGTGTAGTTATACAAGCTGGTGGCGTTGATCTCGAGCTAATCAATATGTTGTTGTTGTTGTTGTTAACAACAAAACACTCCCCGAAGGTTTTGGGGAGTGATGCCGAAGTTGACAGTCCTTGGCCGGATATGACCCCGGTACGCTGCGGTGCTCCCTTGCGGTACTGCCCGACTGTCGTGGTAGCGATTTGGTATGACCAGTGGTACCTTCTAGGTCATGGCATCCCTCCATCCATGAGGAAGGAGAAGATGGGTAATGAGAGGTGAGAGGCATCATATCCGTAGATCAACCATCGAGTTAGCACGTCAATTACCTATGTGCATATTAGTCGCCTCTTACGACCGGTATGCCTACCTCGGGCATATTCTAAACCCCTCCCGTCACGTGCTGCCCCAGAAGTTATCGTCCTGACCTTAGGGCGTTTCTTTGTGGCGATAACCGTATCATCATGGGCGATTTTAATGCCCATCATGATATGTGGCATTCACACCTTTCTGTGGACGGCAGAGGACGGGAATTAGCCGAGCAAATTGATAACTCCTCTTTCTGTACTGTGAACGGAGACTCCTCAACTAGGATGGCTGTAAACTGCAGTAGCTCCCCGGACCTAACTATTGTTAGCCCGGGGTTAATTAACAGCATCAACTGGCAACCTATGGTGGCCCTGTCATCCGACCACCTGCCTATCATCCTGTCCGTCGATCGTGCCACGGATTTTATCACGTCGGAGAAAAGAACATACGTGAATTTCAAAAAGGCTAATTGGGCCGGCTTTTTGGAATTCACGGAGAGCTCCTTTGGTGATCTTCCCATTCCCACTGATGTACACGTCGGCGAGCGTAACATACGTGAGGTGTTGTTGTTGTTGTTGTTAACAATGCATTGCCCTGTCTAGAGTGTATGATCATTCCGAAGATCTTCATCAAGCTCTTCTAAGGGGAGTCCAAGGAAACGTGCAGTTTCAACAGGGTTTGTCCAGAGGGACAGAGGGGTTAGAAGAGTAGGTTCAAATGAACAATTGAAGAGATGTAGAGTATCATGGGGGGTCCTACCACATGCAGGGCATGTGTTTGAGATTGTGTCATTAAGTCTGGACAAGTAGGAGTTTAACCTTACACTATATCCAGACCTAAGCTGTGCCAGGGTAACTCTTGTCTCCCTTGGTAAGGTGCGTTCTTCTTCGGCAATATCCGGTGGAGGACTGTTCAGAACGGGGTTCACAGGTAGATATCCGACAAAAGTATCTACCGACTCGGTGTGGATGTCGGTTAGAGCCCGCTTATGATTCTGCAGATCAAACGGCAAGGTAATATGATGCCGGATCTCATCATAATGTTTACGGAGATGTTTCCTTATGTCTCTCGGGGGCGGATCTATGTCCAAAAGATGACGGTTTGGATGTGCTGGCTTGTGGCAGTTCAGAAGGAATTGCTTGCTCAGCATTTCCGCATGCTCTTGTACATTGAGCAGTTTTGCCTCCTGATGGAGGTGAGACTCGGAAGACATGAGGAGACATCCCGTAGCAGTTCTGATGGCAGTATTTTGGCAGACTTGTAACTTCGTCCAGTTGGTGTTATGTACATTAGGCGACCATATGGGTGCAGCATAGTCAAAGACTGGTCGGCCAATGGCCTTATATGTAGTCAGCAACGTTTCTTTGTCTTTTCCCCAAGTACTGCCGGCAAGTGACTTGAGGATCTTGTTGCGACCACGTACCTTTGAGACCATTGCAGACACATGACCAGCAAATGAGAAAGTATTATCCAATGTCATCCCTAATAACTTTGGGTGGCTGACAGTTGGTAGCTTAGTGCCGTCAACGAAAATGTCTAATTCATTTCTCACCTGGTGCGTCCACGTCGTAAAAAGCGTCGCCGTTGATTTAGTCGGAGATATCGTCAGATCTCGCTCTGTGAAAAACCTGGAAAGGTCGCAGAGGTAACTGTTGATTTTATTACAGAGTTCATCAGTATAGGGGCCCTTCCCCGTCGCCATTATTGTACAGTCGTCAGCATAAGAAACGACGGAGACACCCTCTGGTGGTGGGGGCATCTTCGATAGATAGAAGTTAAACAGTGTCGGGGATAGGACACCACCCTGTGGCACCCCCTGTCTAATTCGTCTTGGTTTTGATGTTGCGTTTCTAAAGTTGACCGACGCCTGCCGCCCATTCAAGTAATTAGCGGTCCATCTCTTTAACCCATCAGGTATTTGTGTTTCTAATAGATCTTGTATGAGAGTGGCATGGTTGACTGTGTCAAAAGCTTTCGACAAGTCAAGTGCCACTAACACAGTCCTGTGATTTGGTTGGTTTTGATTTAGACCGCTATTTATTTGCGTTGTAATGGCATTGAGTGCGGTGGTGGTGCTGTGCAGCTTACGGAAGCCATGTTGATGATTAGCCAGGTGCAGATTTGCGGTGTAATACGGGAGCAAAATGGACTCTAGCGTCTTCACTACCGGCGACAAAAGTGATATAGGGCGATATGAATCGCCTATGTTTGCCGGCTTTCTAGGTTTTAATAATGGAACCACTCTCTCCTTTTTCCATATTTCAGGAATGACGAAAGTGTTCAGTGAAAGATTGAATAGAGCCGCTAAGTATTTGTGTCCCTCCTGGCCTAGAATAGAATAGAATAGAATAATTAATTGAGGTACTGCACTGCGACCTATAGGTCTATTGTGCCCTCTTCTCTCTACAACACACTATCCAGACCGAGCTCCCTAATAAAAGTAAGGATTTTATTCGGCTTCATGGAGTGTATATTCCTCATTTCCAGCTTATATGCGCCGAAAATCTTGTGTCTTTTACGCGCAATGGCGTCGCATTCAATAAAAATGTGCTCTGGTGTCTCGTCTGCATTGTCACAAAAGCGACACAGACTGCTAGAACAGATGCCTAGTTTATGCAGGTGGCCCTTAAGCCTGCAGTGTCCTGTTAAAATTCCTGTTAGGATCCTAAGGCTGCTCTTGGGGAGGTTGATAAGGGTCTCATATCGCTTGGTGTTATATCCCGCTAGCAGTTGTTTTGCTTGTCGCAGCCCGGTCACATGGGACCAGTGCTGATCTCGTAGGTGTGCCTCATCCTGGCGTAACATATCCATGATGGTGTGTTTCCCTATTGCTAGACCAGGTTCTGGCCCAATAAGCCTCTCGGCAGCCGCCTTCCTAGCCAGACTATCCGCCTTCTCGTTACAATCGATCCCTTTGTGACCAGGAATCCAGGCTAGCTTGATGGTGTTCCTATTTGCCAGGCGATTTAGCCGCTCTACGCATTCAAGGACTAGAGCAGATCTTATCTCCATTGAAGCTATTGCTTTGAGTGCAGCTTGGCTGTCGCTAAGAATGGCAATCCTCTCATTTGTATACCCTCGTTTTAGATTTATCTCTGCACACACGATGATCGCGTAGACCTCGGCCTGAAAAATGCTCGGGAACTGTCCCAGTGATGTTGACACGTTGGTTCTGGGGCCGAATACACCTGCTCCAATGCCATCCGGGGTCTTAGACCCGCCCGTGTACCATACAATCGAGTGGTCCTGATGCAGACTGTCGATTTTGGAGTCGTCCCATGTTGCTTTATCTCCCAGCTCTATTTTAAATCTCTTTTCAAACCGGGTGATCTTATTAATGTCATCTCTAGGAAGTTGGATGAGTGGGATCTGAATTCCAAGCTTCTCGATGTTACGGGTTTGTATTACTTTTCCTTTGCCGAAGCCCTCTCTTGCTATATTCATGAGAGTTCGTTTGGCCGTTTGCTCTATTGTTATATGCAGTGGGGTTAGGTCGAGCATCACATCCAGAGCCGCCGTTGGGCACGTGCGCATCGCCCCCGTGATACATACACATGCCAAGCGTTGGATTTTGGTGAGTGATTTCTGCACTGTGACCAGATTTGCTCGCGAGGCCCATGCAACAGCTCCATATAATATAAGGGGTCTGACTATCATAGTATACATCCAGCGCAGGATCTTTGGACTGCATCCCCAAGATTTACCTGCTACGCGTCTGCATACCATTATTGCTCTCGTCGCCCTGGATGTTGTGATCTCCACGTGCTTCCTCCACAGTAGCTTGGAATCAAAGGTGACTCCAAGATACTTTACTTCAGTTGCACATTCTATCACCACTCCATTCAGGGTGAATGGTCTCATTCCTTTCAAGGATCTCCTCTTGGTGAATGGTATAATGGCCGTTTTGCTGGGGTTAATATTTAATCCAACTTCGGTGCACCACTCCTTAGTTAATCTCAGTGCCCTGTGAATTATATCACATAGGCTGCTCTCGAACTTCCCTCTTGCAATGAGTACAATATCATCCGCGTAGCCCTGGCATCGGATTCCATCGTCTGTCAGCAGTTGCAAAAGTTCGTCAACGACTAAACTCAACAGAAGGGGCGAAAGGACTCCACCTTGTGGACAACCTTTAGTTGTCCTAAGCTGTATCGTTTTGTCTCCCACTGAGGTTTCCGCCGTCCTAGTTCGAAGTAAAGCATCTATCCACATCCTGATAGGGCTTTCAACTTCTCTCCTCTCAAGAGCCCGACTGACACTGCTATGGGCTGTGTTGTCGAAGGCTCCCTCTATGTCTAAGAAGGCACATAGTACCACTTCTCCACATTCGAACGCGCTCTGTATTTCGTTGGACAGCTGATATAGGGCAGTGTCTGTCGACCTGCCTATCCTGTATGCGTGCTGCCCGGGGTGCAGTGGCATGCGTTTCAGAGTGTTCGATCTTATCTCATTGTCTACAACTTTCTCCATGGCTTTAAGCGCAAAGGATGTTAGACTGATTGGTCGAAAGGACTTCACTAGACAATAGTCTGTTTTTCCTAGTTTGGGTATAAATACCACTTTTGCTCTGCTCCACACCTTGGGAATGTAGGACAGCGCTAGACTGTCCCTCATAATCCTCGTAAGGTGTGGAATTAGTTCCTCGCACTCCTGCAGAAAGGCTGGTATATGCCGTCTACTCCAGGAGATTTGTACTTGTCAAATGACTCTATTGCCCATCTTACCGTCTGTTCAGTGAAAAGCCTTTTTGAAAGGTGCCACACTGAGGGCCTCGGTCGGGTGATCCCACTTTCTATCTCCGTCATGTGTGGGGATGCGTCGGGAAAGTGGGCTGCTAGCAGGGCATTAGCTCTTTCCTCTTCACTCCTCGTATAGGTACCATCCGTGAGCCGTAGCGCCAGGTTTGTCTCCTTCTGTTCCCGGGCGATTGCTTTGTGGAGTCGTGCCGCCTCCGGTGTAGACGTTATGCTTTCACAGAAGGTCCTAAAGCTCTCTCTCTTTGCTTTCCTAATGTCTTTATTGTATGCAGTTAGATGTGCCGTATAGTTCTCCCAGCTTCCCGTGCGCCTCGCAACATTAAAAAGCTTCCGCACGTTTTTCCTTTTAGCTGAGAGTTCCTTAGTCCACCAAGTGGTCTTCCTGCCCTGGTTCTTGGATATACGACAACTACAGTCAAAGGCATCATTGATTATTTCGTTGAAACAGTTGACTCTGTCTTCTAGCTCCATACAACTAGTTCCTCTATGACTCCTGCTTAACCTAGGCAGATTCTCTCTAGCTATAGTTCTAAACATTTCCCAATCTGTTCTTCTTGGGTTCCTCCTAGGTGGTATTTCCCTACGGGTGGCCCCTAAAACGAAACGGATAATGCGATGGTCCGACATGGAAGGCTCCGAGGAAACCTCCCATCTAGACACTAGTTCATCAGCCAAATCGTTGCCCAGGGTGATGTCTAGGACTTCCTCTCTGGCCCTAGTTATAAATGTTGGTGTACTCCCAACATTATGTATACTAAGGTCGCAACTAATGATAAACTCAAGAAGGCACTCACCTCTTACGTTGGTGTCTGTGCTACCCCATTCTGTGTTATGGGCATTTGCATCGGCTCCTATGATCAGTGCCAGCTGGGCCCGCCTGCAGTATTCAACCAGCCGCCGCACTTCGTCTGGAGGAACCCTGTCGCCCTCTCCTGCGAAATATGCTGCCGCAAAGACGATATTCTTGGACTCTCCGCGTATGTCCATTTTCGTCTGAACTGCCACCAAATCTTGACTCATAAATTCTGTAATGCAGAAATAGTTAATATACTTGTTCAGCACTACACACGCTCTTGGTCTTTCCTGAGAAAGGTCCCAAATTACCTTGTTGTTAATCTCTTTTAGTCCTCTGACCTGACCCTTGTACACCCACGGCTCCTGTATGAGTGCAATGCCCAAATCCTCCGAGGCAAACCTGCTTGCAATCACCGCGGACGCGGCTTTTGCATGATGCAAATTAATTTGGGCAACATTTGTGGTGTGGCGGGTCAGGGTTACAGCTCCATCGGCTTGTCCTCATCGGACAACCGTTGATCCTCATTCATTTCCTCCCTCAAGTCTAGCCTAGCTAGGTTCAGCCCCTCTAGGAGTTCCTGTGTGGACGGTCCGGTGAACTGCCCGGATGTTAAGTCGGCATCTGCCGTGTTGATGGCGTCTTTTCCGCTGGTACGGAGCTCCTGTGTCTTGACTTAGACCATCTGCTGGGTATTGTCGAGGCAGCACAGCCATTCGAATGCCTCTTACAGCATCCGAGTACTTTTGTTGCCTCGTTGTGCCCTTCGTAGCCGTTCGCCCAGGCGCCGACTGTGTTGTTTTTGCTGCTGCCGAAGTGGAAGGTGTAGGGTGGGCTCTCTGCCTCTTCGACTGCTGGATTTCTTCCTTCTCGTTTCTGCGCTTCTCGACAGGGGACATTTCGTCGCGCCTGAATCTCGTCGGCCGGTTTCGCCGTCGACGAGGTTGAGTGTTCCTGCTTCTTTGTGCTTCGCGGTGGTTTGGTGAGTACCGCCTTTGCTCCTCGCGATGATTTGATGCGCGCTGATTGCTTCCAGATTGCCCGCTGTTATGTAGCGATCGCACATCAAGTCTTTGTTCGGTGCGGTGATGCGAAGCATGACCGTTTGTATTTTGATCTCCGCGTTCTTTGGGTTTTGGTTGTGGTTGTGCGCTATGATGTGGCGAGTGCTTGCTCTTGCTTGATTCGTTGCGGGCGTGTGGGGCGTGCTCTCTGCTTTCCCTATGGTGTGGTGCAAGTTCGCTGCTTCTAGAGACGCTTATCTCGCGATTGGAGGGAGGTGTTGGTGGTACCTCCTTGCTAGCTTCCATGTGCAGGAACGCCTTTGCACGGGCGATTTCTGGTGTCCTGCCCTGCTGGAGATACTTGAGATACCATCTCACACCAGCTCCGCTCAACCCCTTTCTCAATGCATCATCTGCACCACCTGGTTCCCCGAGCTCGGGTAATTGGACGGGTTTAGCCTTCTCCTGTGCCCGTTGTTGTTGTCGGCAGAGGATGATCTTGGTCGGCGGAACGCTTTTCCTCTGCCATCTACACCTCTTGCGTTTGTGCGCTTTGTTGCCTGGTCCTGACCTCTCGGATCCGTCTGCTCCCTGCGCATTTCTGTACTGCTTCGGCGATGCCTATCTTGGCGCGGAGAGCTTTGGCGACTCCTTTCCTTGTGTGGCGCCTTGTTAAAGGTTTGGCTGTGCGTTTCCTTGTGCGGTGAGCTTTTAGAGCTTTGGCGCAGCCTCTCTTGGTGTGGTGAAATTTTCGAGCTTCCATGTTGCCCATTTCTATTTCCGCGCTCGTTTGTGTTTGCATTTGCTTTGGCGCTGTGATCTCTGCTGGTGGTGTGGTTTTCCAGTAGATCCTGTCTCGATTGACGCGTATCCGCTCTACTATTATTTCGACTTCCAGACCTGCTGCGTGTGTCATCTCCACTGTGGTTCTTGGCGTCCCGGTTTGCCACCTGCCGGATTGGGGCAATACCGCCAGCGGTGACTAGCCCGCTGTGGTTTGCATTGCGACCGGTGCTCTCTCTTCTCAGATTTCCACTTCCGAAGGGTTGGTTGTCGTCGTCTTTGGCATGCTCTTTGTTACGAATTGCCGCTTGTGGGATTTTAGCAAAACCGCCAGCGGTGACTAGCCCGCTGTGATTTTCTTTACGACTGGCTGCATCTCTTCTCAGTTTGGCGCTCCCGGAGGGTTGATCGTCGTCGTCTCTGGCATGTTCCTCAAAAAGGGACAGTTCTAGGGCAGTGAGGTCTAGGCGGTTGAGAGAGTACGTTCTCACACTGCTCTTTTCCAACTTCTGTCTCTTGCTGCCGCTACTGCCCTTAGCGATTCTCTTCTTCTCTTCGGAATCTTTGTTATTGTTGGGTTTGTTGTTGCTATTGTTGTTTTTATTGTTGTTGTTTGGCATCATCTTGTTCGTACGACCACTTGCTCGGCGAGGCAAGCATTGTGGTCTATGTATATAGATGGGGAACTCAGTTGGTCAGCCGCGGTAAGGCCATAATTACTCCCCAAGGTGGCCCGGTATTAGGGAGGCGCCGTTCTAATACAGCCGGTGTTGTAAACCTCCTGGCTGCAAACCATCCAATGGGCACGGTGTCGCTTAACACCCTGGATTAGGAGGTGACAGCTCTTTGTTGCCGAACGCATGCGACTCAAACTGGCTGGGTTGACATGGCCTAGACCACGCCAGCCCAGTCAGCCTGTATCGGATGCGTTGGCGTAAGCCCCTACACCAGCGGCAAGGTGTCTGGCCTAGATGTTTCAGCATCTTCATGGCAATGCCGTCGGGGCCGATGGATTTTGAGGGCTTAGCCTGTCTGATTGCTTCCTTGACCTCTGAGGCAGTGATGACAATGGGCGTGTTATGGTTTTTGTATTTACGCGCCTGTCGCATGGTTCTACGTTTAGCTCTATCGGGTGGGGAATGTAGTACAAATTGTCTACAGAAGGAGTTCGCACATCCCCTAGGGTCCTTCTTCACCCTGTCACCGAAAGTAATATCTACTTTATCCTTGTGTTGTGTTGGATTAGATAGAGCTTTGACCGTAGTCCATAATTTGCCAACACCGTCAGAGAGGTTGCATTGCTCTAGGTGTTGTTTCCATTTGGCCAGTTTGTGTTTATCGACCAACCTACGAATTTCCGCGTTGAGATCCCTTATACGGGGGTCTGCGGGATTGAGACTTCGCACTTCATCTCTTTCTCTAGCCATGGCCGCTGCCTCCGCGGGGAAATTTGGTCTTATTCGGGATATTCGACCCGCAGGAATGAAGCGTCTAGAGGCCAAGTCAATGATGTTGCGGAAGTCTCGTTCGCCTTTGCGTACGTCCGTAGGAATGGATAGAGCAGCCAAGAATTCGTCCGTATATGTCTGAAAACTGTCCCAGTCCGCCTTGGTAAAGTTGATGTATGTACCATGCTCAGGTGTTATAAAGTCCGTCGGTCGTTCGATGGTAATGACTATTGGGAGATGGTCAGACGCCAACGTGAGTATGGGTCGCCAATTGGTGTTGTTCAATAGTCCTGCACTTACGATAGAAATATCTGGCGAACTATAGCAGTTACCCGATACTCTCGTTGGGGCGTCTCCGTTCAATGTACAGAAAGCCGTATCATCTATTTGTTCTGCGAGTACATGCCCCCTACTGTCTGCTGGCAAGTTTGAGTGCCACATGTCGTGGTGCGCATTGAAGTCGCCCAGGATCACGCGGTTATCTCCTCGTAATAGCAAGCTAATGTCGGGGTGATAACCGGTGGGGCAACTTGAGACAGGGGGTATGTAGATGTTAATGATTTGCAGATCGACATCTCCTGTACGGATGGTAATACCTTGGCTTTCTAAGATATCATCCGTTCCTTCGATGTCGGTATCAAATAGATGATACTGTACAGAGTTGTGCGTTATGAACGCTAAACCACCTCCCAGACCTCCTGTTACTCTATGACGGTCTTTCCGGTGAATGTTATATCCGCCATAGGTAATGAGGTCCGACCTTGGACTGAGCTTGGTTTCTTGGATTGCGGCAAGTTTTATGACAAAGAAACAGACAGAGATTGATGCTCGGAGTTGCTCATGTCTAAACTGCTCCGGTGGGAGCAAGAGTGTTGAGCTGCTGCGCGTGATGTTAACGCCATAAGGCACGAGCAACAGTCTGGAATTTGTGTGGCGGGTATAGCAGAAATGCTGCTAGTCGTTAAGACTATTATTATTATTATTAGTATTGCTACTAGAAGGTGGCGGTAGGGGTGCGCTTGAACGGCGCTTACCGCGGGACGCCCGACGGCGCAAACAACAAGGGGCCACGAAAGTACTAAAGAAAGTACGGGGTCTGTGGATGTTAAGGTTAAGCCCTGAACATCCAGATTTATGGAGCCATCTCTTACACGAGAAGCATTGCACAGAATGCGACCGTTTAATATATATTTTTTTGCAACAGACACTGCATATCCATTCTTTTGGTCTGGGGTTCGGCTCAACGCCCGCCCGTAACAAAAGAATATCTTGCAGCCCTGCTGCAAGGGGGGAGGATGATAGTTTCGGAATGGGACAAAACATACTAAACAGGGTTACATTGAAAGTGGCAGTCCTTGGCCGAGGTAAAACCCCGGGTGGTTCCACTGCGCAGAGATCCATGGCGATGTCCTGGGTTTTCTGCTCTGAGAAGTGACTGTACATAGGGAACCACATACGTGAGGTCATTAAAAAGGCTACAGCCCGTTTTATACCAGCTGGTAGGATAAAAGAGATTAGGCCTAACTTCCCAGCTGAGGCCGCAGCCTTGGCCAACGAACGTGACCTCATACGCAACATCGATCCCTCTGACCCACAGATCGGTGATCTCAACGTGGAAATCAGACGGCTGGTTAACGAACACAAACAAACCAAATGGGAGGAGCACTTCAGGTCTTGTAACCTCTCTACCAGTGTTGGGAAATTATGGTCCACCGTCAAGTCCTTGTCGAATCCTTCGGGTCCACCAAAAAATGTCGACATTACCTTTGGTGACAAGACAATAAATGACCCCAGGAAATGTGCACAGGCTTTTTGTCGACAATATGTCCCACACCCTGCGCAAGACAGGGCTAGACGTGGATCTTCAGGCGTGCGCATAAACACAAAAACTATGCCCCCGTTCCCATCACCGCTACAGAGGTTCAAGAGGCCATCCGGAAGGCCAAAAACTCCAAAGCCATCGGCCCTGATGGCATAGCCATGGTGCATCTAAAACATATCTGCCTAGCGGGAGTCAAATATTTAACTGCCGTCTTCAATTTGTCTCTGATCACAGCTGTCATACCCGATAAATTGAAGCAGGCAACTGTGATCCCACTACTAAAGCCTGGCAAACCAGCTAACGTTCGGGAGTCATATCGCCCGATATCACTCCTCTCGCCAGTAGTAAAGACACTTGAAGCGGTCTTACTCCCGCTCTATACATCACATCTGATGTTAGCCGCGCAGCAACATGGCTTCAGGAAAGGTAGGAGCACAACATCTGCTCTAAATGTCATAAACACTCAGATAACAGACGGTCTAAATCAAAACAGGCCTAATGACAGGACGGTTCTAGTTGCACTTGATTTGAGTCAAGCTTTTGACACAGTAAATCATGGGCAACTTGTAGCTGATTTGGAAGACTCGTCACTCCCCCCTTGTCTAAAGCGTTGGACCGCCAATTATCTCAGTGGTCGTCGGTCGTCTGTTGTATTCAGAAACAAAAAATCTAAAGCCAGGAAGATAAAACAAGGGGTTGTTGTTGTTGTTGTAACGAAGTGTAGCCCTGCCCAGCGTGTACTTTTCCTTAACCTAAATTGTCATCAATTTCTTCTAACGGGAGTCCTTAGGAAACTTGCAGTTTCGACAGGGTTGGACCAGAGGGAGATGGGTGTTAGAAGAGTGGGCTCCGAAGAGCAGGTAAATAAATGGTTGGTATTATGGGGTGACGAACCGCATGCCGGACATTCATTCGGCACGTCAGGGTCTAGTCTGGATAAGTAGGAGTTTAACCTGCTACAGTATCCAGAGCGTAATTGAGCCAGAGTGACCCTTGTCTCTCGAGGAAGATGACGCTCCTCAGCCGCAACGCGAGGTGGTTTGGCGTGCAAAACGGCGTTCAGTGGACAGAGCGAGACATAGGACGCAACGGACGTGTCATGGATGTGCTTCAGGGCCTGCGTATGTACCTTTGGATCAAACGGCGAAAGTGTGAGGTGCCGGATATCATCAAAATGCTCACGTAGATGTGCCCTTACGGTCCTAGGAGGTGGCTCATACTCAAGCAGTAGTCTGTTGGGATGTTGTGGTTTGCAACAGTTCAACAGGTACTGCTTGTGCTCCAAAACTGGGAGCATTTCCACCTCATGATGTAAATGATGTTCTGGAGACATAAGGACGCATCCCGTGGCGGTTCTGAGTGCGGTGTTTTGGCAGGCCTGCAGTCTTTTCCAATGAACCTCAGCAAGCCCCGGCGACCATATCGGCGACGCGTAATTCAGGATCGGCCGACCAATTGCTTTATAGGTTGCCAGCAACGTTTCTTTGTCTTTACCCCAAGTGCTGCCGGCTAGCGACTTGAGAATTTTGTTGCGGCTTTGTAGCTTAGAGACAATTGCGGTTGAATGAGCAGCGAATTTGTGCATGGGGTCGAAAGTTACCCCTAAGATTTTGGGGTGAGAGACAGTAGGTAATTTTTGATCGCCTACGTAGATTTCTAACTCCATGCCAACTTGCGCCGTCCAAGTCGTGAATAGTATCGCCGAGGACGTCGTTGGCGACAATGTCAGGCTCCGGGCAGTGAAAAACTCAACAAGAGAGGGGAGATAACCATTGATCCTGGAGCATAGCTCATCAACGGAAGTGCCAGATGCCAGGATCGTACAATCGTCTGCGTAAGAAACAATCGAGACTCCATCTGGTGGGGAAGGAAGCCTCGAAATATAAAGATTAAACAGAAGCGGGGAAAGGACACCACCCTGCGGTACCCCTTGTTTAATCTTTCTCGGTTTTGATTTTTTGTTTCTGAAAACTACAGACGATTGACGACCACTCAGATAATTGGCGGACCAACGCTTAAGACAAGGGGGGGGGAGCGATGAATCTTCCAAATCGGATACCAGTTGTCCATGATTTACTGTGTCAAAAGCTTGAGACAGGTCAAGAGCAACTAGAACCGTCCTGTGATGAGGGCTTTTCTGGTTGAGTCCGTCAGTTATCTGAGTGTTAATGGCATTTAGAGCAGATGTTGTGCTCCGTATTTTTCTAAAACCATGTTGGTGCTCGGCTAACCTCAACTTTGATGTGTAAAGAGGAAGTAATACCGCCTCCAATGTCTTCACTACTGGCGAGAGGAGCGATATCGGACGATAAGACTCCCCTACGTTAGCTGGCTTGCCAGGCTTTAGTAGTGGGACCACGACTGCCTGTTTCCATTTTTCAGGTATGACAGAAGTGGCCAGGGACAAATTGAAGACGGTAGTGAGGTATTTTACTCCCTCTTCGCCGATGTGTTTTAAGTGCACCATGGCTATGTCGTCAGGGCCCATGGCTTTAGAGTTTTTGGCTTTCCTGGTGGCCTCTCGAACCTCTGTAGCGGTGATGGAAACTGGGGCATTGTTTTTGTGTTTATGCGCACACCTGAAGATCCTACGTCTGTCCCTGTCCTGTGCAGGGTGTGGTACAAACTGTCGGCAAAAGGCCGTTGCACTTTTCTTCGGGTCACTAAACGTCTTATCACCAAAGGTGATGTCTACGTTTCTTGGTGGGCCCGTCGAATTTGACAGGGATTTGACTGTGGACCATAATTTTCCAACACCGGTAGAGAGGTTACAAGACCTCAGATGCTCCTCCCATTTGGCATGTTTGTGTTCATCTACCGTGATCGTCGTCGCAGTCCTGAAGGCGACAAATTCCGCTCGTTGGGAGACGAGGTAGAATTTGTCGGCAATGTGGGCTGCACAGCTCGACAACACGGCGCAACATACGCATCAGTCCATAGATTTCTGTTTGCGAGCCCTGAGCATATGCGCAGGTGACATTGGCCAAGGCAGGTATTGCACTTGACCGATGGCACTCTGGACGCATATATTCTGTGCCGACAAACAGTGCACATAGTGTGAGGGACCAGGAGCTGATGGCCTTGATTCACACTTGTGCCGGTACCGGAAGAAGTAGAGGGGAGGAGAATATTTTGGGGCATACTAAACAGGTTGGGGACTGCCACAAGCCAGCACATCCAAACCGTCATCTTTTGGACATAGATCCGCCCCCGAGAGACATAAGGAAACATCTCCGTAAACATTATGATGAGATCCGGCATCATATTACCTTGCCGTTTGATCTGCAGAATCATAAGCGGGCTCTAACCGACATCCACACCGAGTCGGTAGATACTTTTGTCGGATCTCTACCTGTGAACCCCGTTCTGAACAGTCCTCCACCGGATATTGCTGAAGAAGAACGCACCTTACCAAGGGAGACAAGAGTTACCCTGGCACAGCTTAGGTCTGGATATAGTGTAAGGTTAAACTCCTACTTGTCCAGACTTAATGACACAATCTCAAACACATGCCCTGCATGTGGTAGGACCCCCCATGATACTCTACATCTCTTCAATTGTTCATTTGAACCTACTCTTCTAACCCCTCTGTCCCTCTGGGCAAACCCTGTTGAAACTGCACGTTTCCTTGGACTCCCCTTAGAAGAGCTTGATGAAGATCTTCGGAATGATCATACACTCTAGACAGGGCAATGCATTGTTAACAACAACAACAACAGAATATTTTGGGGCGGGGGTTGTAGCTCAGCAGTGCTCACTACATCTGTAGATGTGCTACGTAGGGAGTAGCTATGAGCTGCTGGATGAGGTGTTGGCGCTAGGGCGCGAGCTACATCTGGGAACACACAATGCTTGCTGAGCAATATATGTATTGCGAGGGGGAGGCGATAGTGCTATGCCGGAGCGTCGCGAGCCACGAGACGTTCTAGGACGTGAACAGCAAGGCGCCACGAAGGTTTTAAAGAAACTAAGAGGCCGGTGTGTTTTTGGATCTAGTCCGGAGCAACTAGACTTGTGAAGCCAACCTTTACAAGATGTGCATTGCACCGAATGCGAACGTCTGGTATAAATTTTCTTCCGGCACACACAGCAGAACCATTCTGTTGGACCAGGGTTTACCTCAATGCCAGACCGGAACAAGAGAATAAGGAGCAGCCCTGCTGCAAGGGACTGCTCCAGGGATGACAAATTTAGGGGGAGGAATCGTGACACGTTAGACAGGGTCAGGGGTACCACAGGGTGGTGTCCTCTCCCCGTTATTGTTTAACTTCTATATTTCGAAGCTTCCTCCTCCACCAGAAGAAGTTACGATTGTTTCTTACGCAGACGATTGCACGATATTGGCAACTGGTACTTCCGTTGATGAGCTGTGCTCTAAAATAAATGGTTATCTCCCCTCTCTAGTCGAGTTCTTCACTGCCCGAACCTTGACATTGTCGCCAACAAAGTATTCGGCGACCTTATTCACGACGTGGACAGCGCAGGTTGGCATGGAATTAGAAATTTATGTAGGTGATCATAAAATACCTACTGTCGCTCACCCAAAAATCTTAGGAGTGACTTTTGACACCATGCACACTTTCGCTGCCCATTCAGCTGCAATTGTCTCAAAATTACAGAGCCGCAACAAAATCCTCAAGTCACTAGCCGGCAGTACTTGGGGTAAAGACAAAGAAACGTTGTTGGTAACGTACAAGGCAATTGGTCGGCCGATCCTGAACTATGCGTCGCCGATATGGTCGCCGGGGCTTGCAGACGTTCACTGGAATCAGCTTCAGGCCTGTCAAAACACCGCGCTCGGAACCGCTACGGGGTGCGTCCTTATGTCACCTATATCTCATATACATAATGAGGTGGAAATGCTTCCAGTTAGGGAGCATAATGAAATGCTAAACAAGCAGTACCTACTGAATTGCTGTAAATCACAGCATCCCGGTAGACAACTGCTTGAACTCATTCCGCCTCCTAGGACCATAAGGTCGCATCTACGTAAACATTTTGATGAGATCCGTCACTATATAACAACGCCGTTTGATCTACAGGTGCATAAACAGACTTTGGGGCATATCCATACAACGTCTGTTGGCCATTACTCTGCGCTCTAACCGCTAAACAATGTCTTACATGCCGCAACACCTGGCATTTCTGAAGAGGAGCGTCATCTTCCTCGAGAGACAAGGGTCACTCCTACATATCTAGACTGAACCCTGATGTGCCGAATGTATGTCCGGCATGCGGCTCGTCCCCCCACAATACCAATCACTTATTTTCTTGCTCATTTGAGCCCACTCTTCTAACACCCATCTCTCTTTGGTCCAACCCTATTGAAACTGCTAGTTTCCTTGGACTCCCGTTAGAAGATATTGATGACAATTAGGTTAAGGAAAAATACGCGTTGGGCAGGACTACACCTCGTTACAACAACAACAACATCAGACAGGCTAAGCCCTCGGCCCCGACGGCATTGCCATGAAGATGCTGAAACATCTAGGCCAGGAGGGACACAAATACTTAGCGGCTCTATTCAGTCTTTCACTGAACACTTTCGTCATTCCTGAAATATGGAAAAAGGCGAGAGTGGTTCCATTACTAAAACCTAAAACCTAGAAAACATAGGCGATTCATATCGCCCTATATCACTTTTGTCGCCGGTAGTGAAGACGCTAGAGTCCATTTTGCTCCCGTATTATACTGCAAATCTGCACCTGGCTAGTCATCAACATGGCTTCCGTAAGCTGCACAGCACCACCACCGCACTCAATGCCATTACAACGCAAATAAATAGCGGCCTAAATCAAAACCAACCAAATCACAGGACTGTGTTAGTGGCACTTGACCTGTCGAAAGTTTTTTTTTTGGGCTTAGTCGTTTGTCCACCGTTTGACCATGATTGTCCAACAAAAATTTTCGACTGTCCACCTTTTGTTCAGAAGTTATTTAAAAAAAAAAAAATTGTGAAGTTGCCACCTCCAACTCTGAATAATTAAAAAAACTAAATGTCATTCGTTTGTCCACGTTTGTCCAGGAAAAATTTTCGTTTGTCCACCCTTAGTAAAAAAGTTATTACAAAAAAAAGTGTTTATTGAAAAAACAAAAATGTTGATTTTTGAAGTTTTTTTTTGTTTAATCCTTTGTCCACCGTTTGTCCAGGATTGTCCAACAAAAATTTTCGTTTGTCCACCCTTTGTTCAAAAGTTATTTAAAAATTTTTTTTTTTCTGAAGTTGGCACCTCCATCTTTGAATAATTAAAAAAACTAAATGTCATTCGTTTGTCCATCGTTTGTCCACGTTTTTCCAGGAAAAATTTTCGTTTGTTCACCCTTAGTAAAAAAGTTATTACAAAAAAAAGTTTTTATTGAAAAAACAAAAATGTTGGCTTTTGAAGTTTTTTTTTTTGCTTAATCGTTTGTCCACCGTTTGTCCAGGATTGTCCAACAAAAATTTTCGTTTGTCCACCCTTTGTGCAAAAGTTATTAAAAAAAAAAAATTGTGAAGTTGGCACCTCCATCTCTGAATAATTAAAAAAACTAAATGTCATTCGTTTGTCCAGGAAAAATTTCCGTTTGTCCACCCTTAGTAAAAAATTGAAAAAACAAAAATATTGACTTGTGAAGTTTTTTTTTTTTTACTTAATCGTTTGTCCACCGTGTTTGTCCAGGATTGTCCAACAAAAATGTTCGTTTGTCCACCCTTAGTAAAAAAGTTATTACAAAAAAAAGTTTTTATTGAAAAAACAAAAATGTTGACTTTTGAAGCTTTTTTTGCTTAATCGTTTGTCCACCGTTTGTCCAGGATTGTCCAACAAAAATTTTCGTTTATCCACCCTTTGTTCAAAAGTTATTTAAAAAAAAAAATTTTTTGTAAGTTGGCACCTCTATCTTTGCATAATTAAAAAAACTAAATGTCATTCGTTTGTCTATCGTTTGTCCAGGAAAAATTTTCGTTTGTCCACCCTTAGTAAACAAGTTATTACAAAAAAAAGTTTTTATTGAAAAAACAAAAATGTTGACTTTTGAAGTTTTTTTTTGCTTAATCGTTTGTCCACCGTTTGTCCAGGATTGTCCAACAAAAATTTTCGTTTATCCACCCTTTGTTAAAAAGTTATTTAAAAAAAAATTTTTTTTTGTGACGTTGGCACCTCCATCTTTGCATAATAAGTATACCGAAATGATCAGGATGACAAGCTGAGTTGTTTTAGCCATGTGCGTCTGTCCGTCTGTCTGTTTGAACGCAAACTAGTCCCTCAATTTTTGAGATATCTGGCTGAAATTTTGTATGTGGCCACCATTTTGTATTATAGGAATCATTTGTCGGAACTGACAAGATCGGACCAGTATAACATATAGCCCCCATACAACCGATTGTTCAGATATAAGGTTTTTTGGCCAAAACTTCCGCAATTAAAAAGTTAGGAACGTAAAATTTTGCAACTCGAGTACTTTCTATTTATGTAGTGTATATAGTGAAAATCAACGAGATCGGGCAAATGTAACATATAGCCCCCATACAACCGATTGTTCAGATATAAGAATTTTTGGCCAAAACTTCTGCAATTAAAAAGTTAGAGACGTATAATTTTGCAACTCGAGTACTTACTATTTATGTAGTGTATATAGTGAAAATCAACAAGATCGGGCAAATGTAACATATAGCCCCCATACAACCGATTGTTCAGATATAAGGTTTTTTGGCCAAAACTTCCGCAATTAAAAAGTTATGAACGTAAAATTTTGCAACTCGAGTACTTTCTATTTATGTAGTGTATATAGTGAAAATCAACAAGATCGGGCAAATGTAACATATAGCCCCCATACAACCGATTGTTCAGATATAAGGTTTTTTGGCCAAAACTTCTGCAATTAAAAAGTTAGGAACGTAAAATTTTGCAACTCGAGTACTTTCTATTTATGTAGTGTGTAGAGGAAAATCAAGAAGATCGGGTAAATATAACATATAGCCCCATACAACCGGTTGTTCCGATATAAGGTTTTTTGGCCAATACTTCCGCATTTAAAAAGTTAGGGATGTAAAATATTGCACCTTTAGTACTTTCTACATATGTAATGTGTATAGTGTAAGTCAGTACAATTGAACACGTATAATATACATATAGCCTCCATACAATCGATTGTTCCGATAACTCGGATCCTATTATTTTGTAAGTTTTTTTAAATTATAACAAAGATGTGTAATGTGTATAGTAAATATAGTTAAATTGAAACAGGCTGTACTGGGGATCGAACAGTGAAAATCGTGACGCTTATTCATGAAAGGTATATAGCCTTCGGCACAGCCGAAGACAGCTTTCCTTACTTGTTTTTGTAATAACTTTTTTACTAAGGGTAGACAAACGAAAATTTTTCCTGGACAAACGTGGACAAACGATGGACAAACGAATGACATTTAGTTTTTTTAATTATTCAGAGATGGAGGTGCCAACTTCACAATTTTTTTTTTAAATAACTTTTGAACAAAGGGTGGCCAAACGAAAATTTTTGTTGGACAATCCTGGACAAACGGTGGACAAACGATTAAGAAAAAAAAACTTCAAAAGTCAACATTTTTGTTTTTTCAATAAAAACTTTTTTTGTAATAACTTCTTTACTAAGGGTGGACAAACGAAATTTTTTCCTGGACAAACGTGGACAAACGATGGATAAACGAATGACATTTAGTTTTTTTAATTATTCAGAGATGGAGGTGCCAACTTCACAAACATGTTTTTTTTTTTTGTTAAATAACTTCTGAACAAAGGGTGCACAAACGAAAATTAAAATTTTCAAAAATCAACATTTTTGTTTTTTCAATAAAAACTTTTTGTTGTAATAACTTTTTTACTAAGGGTGGACAAACGAAAATTTTTCCTGGACAAACGTGGACAAACGAATGACATTTAGTTTTTTTAATTATTCAAAGAGGGAGGTGCCAACTTCACGAAAAAAATATTTTTTTTAAATAACTTTTGAACAAAGGGTGGACAAACGAAAATTTTTGTTGGACAATCCTGGACAAACGGTGGACAAACGATTAAGCAAAAAAAACTTCAAAAATCAACTTTTTGTTTTTTCAATAAAAACTTTTTTTTTGTAATAACTTTTTTACTAAGGGTGGACAAACGAAAATTTTTCCTTGACAAACGTGGACAAACGAATGACATTTGTTTTTTTTTTTAAATTCCGACATGGAGGTGCCAACTTCACACCGGATTTTTTTTTTAAATAACTTGATTAAAAGGTGGACAATCGAAAATTTTTGTTGGACAATCCTGGACAAACGATTAAGCAAAGAAAGCTTAAAAAGTCAAAATTTTTGTTTTTTCAATAAAAACTTTTTTTTGTAATAACTTGTTTACTAAGGGTAAACAAACGAAAATTTTTCCTGGACAAACGTGGACAAACGATGGATAAACGAATGACATTTAGTTTTTTTAATTATTGAAGATGGAGGTGCCAACTTCACAATTTTTTTTTTTTTAATAACTTTTGAACAAAGAGTGGACAAACGAAAATTTTTGTTGGACAGTCATGGTCAAACGGTGGACAAACGATTAAGCCAAAAAAAACTTTAAAAATCAAATTTTATGGGTTTTTAATATATACTTTTTTTTGAAATAACTTTTTTACTAGGGGTGCACACACGAAAATTTTTTCCTGGACAAACGATGGACAAACGAATGAAATTTGGTTTTTTTAAAAATGCCGACATGGAGGTGCCAACTTCACACCGGATTTTTTTTTTTCGAAATAACTTTTTTACTAGGGGTGGACAAACGAAAATTTTTCCTGGACAAACGTGGACAAACGAATGACATTTGGTTTTTTTTTTAAATTCCGACATGGAGGTGCCAACTTCACACCGGATTTTTTTTTTTTCGAAATAACTTTTTTACTAGGGGTGGACAAACGAAAATTTTTCCTGGATAAACGTGGACAAACGAATGCAATATGGGTTTTTTAAAAATTCCGACATGGATGTGCCAACTTCACAGAGCTTCGTAACTTCTTCTGGTGGAGGAGGAAGCTTCGAAATATAGAAGTTAAACAGTAACGTGGAAAGGACACCACCCTGTGGTACCCCTTGTTTGATCTTCCTGGCTTTAGATTTTTTTGTTTCTGAACACAACAGACGACCGACGACCACTGAGATAATTAGCGGTCCAACGTTTAAGACAGGGGGGGGGGGGGGGGGGGGGGGAGTGACGAGTCTCCAGATCGGATACAAGCTGCCCATGATTAACTGTGTCAAAAGCTTGACTCAAATCGAGTGCAACTATAACCGTCCTGTCGTTAGGTCTGTTTTGATTTAGACCGTCAGTTATCTGAGTGCTTATAACATTTGGAGCAGATGTCGTGCTCCTACTTTCCTGAAACCATGTTGGTGCTCGGCTAACATCAAGATGTGTGGAGCGGGAGTAAGACCGCCTCAAGTGTATTTACTACTGGCGAGAGGAGTGATATCGGACGATATGACTCCCCAACGTTGGCTGGCTTGCCAGGGTTTAGTAGTGGGATCACAGTTGCCTGCTTCCATTTATGTTGTTGTTGTTGTAGCGAGGTGTAGCCCTGCCTAAATGTCAGACAGGGTCACCCGAGTGTATTGCTCTTGGCCGGGTCGATATAAGAAAACGGCCCGGGTCGTTTCGGCACGATAGGTACAGCACAAGTACTGGTACCGTTCTCGTAGAACCGGCAATACAAGAAACTAGCCGTGTAGGCTATGTAGGTCATTTAGCGTTACCCAGGGTGCACCAACTGGGAGGCGACCTACTTTTACACCCCACTTCCATTTATCGGGTATGACAGCTGTGGTCAAGGACTCTTTTGAGCTATCTCCCATAATTTTAGCTATTTTATTAGCAGTGGACCCCTAAAGGAAACAAATACCCCATGGATTCCACACCAATTTTGGTATAACCATATAACCATAACCTTCCATAACAACAAAAAATTAAAAAAAAAAAAACGCTTTCGGATTCGTGATCATGAGGCCAACACGCGTCTTTTGAGCTATCTCCATAATTTATTAGCAGTTGACCCATAGAGGAAACAAATACCTTGAGCCGAAAACTAAAAGAAAAAACACGCATGAAAAAAACACGATCAACTTTTTTCGCTTTCTGTACTAAACTGGCGCACTTTTGTTTTTTGTAAATTATCTATCAACCCAAATAAAGCAGTATTGGTGACTTTCACGAGGCGAAGAAAGCTTTCTATGTTAGAGCCGTCCCGAGGAGGCAGCCGCATAGGAAGCAAAATACCTAGGAGTAACATTGGACAAAACCCTCACATGGAATGCTCATTTGGAGGCTAACATAAATAAAGCAACGATAGCCTTTTTCGCCTGCACTACACTTTACGACAAAACATGGGGGCTGTCTCCCAAAATGACGTACTGGCCATTTAATACAGTTGTAAAGCCAATAGTCACATACGCTTCACTAGTCTGGTGCCTAAGACTGCTCAAATAATAGCGGCAACTAAGTTAAGTAAGCAGCATCGGCTAGTCTGTGTCGGTATAACAGGTGCAATGAGAACGTGCCCTGCTCATGCTTTAAGTGCCCTTGTGGGAATACCTGCTTTTCCTATTATGATAGAGAAGGAGGCCACACTTGCTGCATTAAGACTTGAAAACATTTCCGACCTAAAAATCGGAAATATGACAGGACATATGAAGGTAGTCAAGAATTTCAAGTGGCTGCCGCAGAGGCACACCTAGGCCAGTATTTAAAGGCCCGTTGTGATACCACCAACACTAGGAAAGTTCGTTCTGGTCTGTGTCTATCCGTTGCGTTGTTTTTTATAGTCCACTAGCTGACCCGGCAGACGTTGTCCTGCCACAAATTATAATGTTGTTGTTGTTGTTGTTGTTGTTGTTGTTGTTGTTGTTGTTGTTAATAATGCTTTGCCCTGCCTAGAGTGTATGATCATTCCGAAGATCTCCATCAAGCTCTGTTAACGGGAGTCCAAGAAAGCGCGCAGTTTCAACAGGGTTGGCCCAGAGGGACAGAGGGGTTACAAGAGTAGGTTCAATTGGACAGTTGAAGAGATGTAGGGTATCATGGGGGGTCGTACCACATGCAGGGCATAGTAACAGTTTAACACTGTATCCAGACCGAAGCTGTGCCATGGTGACTCTTGTCTCCCCTGGTAAGGTGCGCTCTTCTTCAGCAATATCGGGGCCGATGGATTTTGAGGGCTTAGCCTGTCTGATTGCTTCATTGACCTCAGAGGCAGTGATGACAATAGGCTGGTTGTGGTTTTTGTATTTACGCACCTGTCGCATGGTCCTACGTTTAGTTCTATCGGACGGGGAATGCAGTGTGAATTGTCGACAAAAGGAGTTCGCGTATTCGCTAAGGTCCTTGACGCTGTCACCGAAAGTGATGTCCACTTTATACTTATGTTTCGTTGGATTGGATAGAGCTTTAACCGAAGTCCAGAGTTTGACAACACCATCGGAGAGGTTACATTGCTCTAGGGGTTGTTTCCATTCGGCCAGTTTGTGTTTATCGACCATCCTACGAATTTCCGCATTGAGATCTCTTATGCGGGCATCTGCGAGATTGAGACTTCGCACTTCATCTCCTTCCCTATGATTTTGCGAAATTTTCTTTCGCCTTTGCCTACGTCCCTAGGAGTGAGTAGACCAGCCAAGAAGTCGTCCGTGTATGTCGTAAAACTGTCCCAGTCCGCCTTGGTGAAGTTAATGTATGTACCATGCTCAGGTGTTATAAGGTCCGTCGGTCGTTCGATGGTAATGACTATTTGGTTTCCTCAGCAGTCACTTCTCAGAGCAGAAAACCCAGAACATCGCCATGGATCTCTGCGCAGAGGAACATCCCGGGGTTTTACAATTAAATTTGATTCTATAATTAAAATCAATTGCGCAGATAATTCCCGTTTAATAACCGTAATTAAGTAGTGCTAATGAAAAAATTCGAAAATTTTTTTTCTCGATTTTTATTAAAAATAACCCCTAGTAATGCTAACTTGACAGTCAAGTAAGCACTACCACCCTCGAAAACAATTTAATTCGATTCTAAAATTAAAATCAAATGCGCAGATAATTCCCGTTTAATAACTGTAATTAAGTAGTGCTAATGAAAAAATTCGAAAATTTTTTTTCTCGATTTTTATTAAAAATAACCCCTAGTAATGCTAACTTGACAGCCATTTTATGGACCGAAACCCTTTTGTGGACTCACGAAGGCCTACGTAACGGAGACCATAAGCAACTGGAAAAATAAACATTTTAGGCAGCATTGGCTTAGCAGCCTTGGACAGAGGCAGGCCAAACTCTTTATAGAACCCTCTCAAAGAGCATCAGCCAGGCTCATTAATCTAAGGAGGGTGGATCTAAGAACCCTCACTGGTTATTTTACGGGACATTGCGGTCTGCTTTATCACCTGAGTAAGCTGAATCTGTAAGATACAACAATTTGTCGTTTTTGCGAACTGGACGATGAAACGCCGGTTCACATACTCTTCGAATGCAATGCGTTAGCAAGAAAGAGAGTCTGCTACCTAGGTGGGGTCACTCTCAATCCGTTCGTGATATGGAATAAAAAACCTGAGGAGGTGCTCAAATACAGCAATAAGCTGAAAGGTCACACAATAGATGGTAAAAAAAATGGTCGCGGTGTACTAAGGCCTTAAAATAATAATAATAATAATCCCTAACTTCAGTTTAACACTTGATTTAATACAAATATACAGATTTTTTTTATTTTACCATTATAATGTTGTTGTTGTTGTTGTTGTTGTTGTTGTTGTTGTTGTTGTTGTTGTTGTTGTTGTTGTCGTTGTTGTTGTTGTTGTTAATAATGCTTTGCCCTGCCTAGAGTGTATGATCATTCCGAAGATCTCCATCAAGCTCTGTTAACGGGAGTCCAAGAAAACGCGCAGTTTCAACAGGGTTGGCCCAGAGGGACAGAGGGGTTAGAAGAGTAGGTTCAATTGGACAATTGAAGAGATGTAGGGTATCATGGGGGGTCCTACCCAGGGTGGGGAAAAATTCGATCGCGAATTCTCAATCATATGGTTTTCTCACCCTTTCTCATTTTGCGCTCTTAACATATCGCGAGATACGCTAAGGCAAACGAGCGGTAGTTAAAACAATAACTGCATTATTTCATTGCTAGGAGATTGTAAACAAACGATTTTTCATACCAGCAGCCTTGCTACGAGCGATCGCGTTGGTATGCTTGCTCGTTTCCAATGTATATACATAAAATAATTGCATACACTCGTTAAGAAACGAAAAATGTTTTCGATGTTTTAAACAATGCTCGTTTGCCTTTGCATTTCTCGCGATAAGTTAGGAGCACAAATTGAGAAGATTGTATTTTTGAGCAACCGCGATCGTTCTTCTTACGGTGTGGATGCAAAATTTTGATTTCATCTGATAAACGAATGACATTTAGCTTTTTTAATTATTCAGAGATGGAGGTGCCAACTTCACAAACATGTTTTTTTTTTTTGTTAAATAACTTCTGAACAAAGGGTGCACAAACGAAAATTAAAATTTTCAAAAATCAACATTTTTGTTTTTTCAATAAAAACTTTTTGTTGTAATAACTTTTTTACTAAGGGTGGACAAACGAAAATTTTTCCTGGACAAACGTGGACAAACGAATGACATTTAGTTTTTTTAATTATTCAAAGAGGGAGGTGCCAACTTCACGAAAAAAATATTTTTTTTAAATAACTTTTGAACAAAGGGTGGACAAACGAAAATTTTTGTTGGACAATCCTGGACAAACGGTGGACAAACGATTGATTAAGCAAAAAAAACTTCAAAAATCAACTTTTTGTTTTTTCAATAAAAACTTTTTTTTGTAATAACTTTTTTACTAAGGGTGGACAAACGAAAATTTTTCCTTAACAAACGTGGACAAACGAATGACATTTTTTTTTTTTTTTAAATTCCGACATGGAGGTGCCAACTTCACACCGGATTTTTTTTTTAAATAACTTGATTAAAAGGTGGACAATCGAAAATTTTTGTTGGACAATCCTGGACAACCGATTAAGCAAAGAAAAGCTTAAAAAGTCAAAATTTTTGTTTTTTCAATAAAAACTTTTTTTTTGTAATAACTTGTTTACTAAGGGTAGACAAACGAAAATTTTTCCTGGACAAACGTGGACAAACGATGGACAAACGAATG
>CAXKVI010000333.1:7500-48336 GCA_964058755.1 Campiglossa producta
GGCACCGCCCACTTATCAGTCAAGCAATTTTTAAATTCGACTGCTAACAACTTCAGAACGGTGTGAGATAGATTTACGAAACTAGGTACCAGGCATGTTATGTTTATGTAGAGTACTACCACAGAAAATACGAAAAATCGGTGAACGATCACGCCCACTTTATGTGCACAGCTGGGTTTGTAATGTTCGGTTTCACCCGAACTTAGACTTCCTTACTTGTTCTTTTTACTACCTTCATTGAATGAAATGTCGAGCTCCCTTAAGATTATCATCCCTTTTTCACTCTTTTGTTCAATTAGCAAATACTTTTGCCCTTTGACATCGAAGGTCATATTTAATTTAACGGCAATCGATTTTGTGTCGAAATCTTACAAAATATCTTGATTTATGAAAAAATAATGTCAGGCATTGTTTTGTTATAAGGGAGGAAAAAGAATCAAATCAGTCGATTGAAGACAGGTCAATAAAATAAAATGAAAAAAAAAAAAAAAAAAATTGAATTAAAAAAAAAAAAATCCAATAAAAAAGTAAAAAAAAAAAATTTAAATAAAATGTTAAAATAAAACAAAAAAAAAAATTTTAATAAATGAAAAAAAAATGAAAAAAAAAATAAACAAAATAAAATTAAATAAAAAAAATTTTATTAAAGAAAAAAAAAAAAATAAATAACATAAAACAAAATCAATTAATATAAAATGAAAAACAATAAAAATTTGAATAAATGAAAAAAAAAAAAAAAAAAAAAAATTGAAAAAAAAAAACATAAAAAGCTCCTCAACGGTCTAAGATTGATCGCAATAAATTCTTCAACATCAGCAAATGACGTTATTTAATCAAAAAGAAAACAAATAATCATCAAGCAACCATTAACAATGCGATTCCAAAAAAATTGTGATACCGCAAAGTACTAAAGCTCTATTGAACTAGTTTCGAGAACGCTACTACATAACACAAGCTGAGAGCTGTCAATTTAGTAGACAACAATACAAATATGGATGCTTATCAATTGCATCCTCATTTCAAAATCAATCAAGCAAAACAATCAGGCTGACGAGTAGGCAACCAAACTGCCAATGAGGCACTGAGGCGCGCAGCAACTGAATAATCAATTGATAGTGGAATAAGTGTTTGTATGGATATCTATACACCACTCATATTTTTTTTTATAATTTTTTTTTTTTTTTGTATAAAAAATATGCAGAAGCACTACTTACTTAAGTATGTACAAAAGGTTTGTAAGTATATTTGTTGGTATAACATATGTATGTATATAGAAATACCAATGGGAATTCAATACCAACTCAGGGATATCAATTACCAATAAACCATTTGAAAACATTTTGTGGGTTGCTTGTTTAAGCGTTTCAGAGGCTTGCTGAAAAAATTTATATATATACAAATACACATATATTTACATGGCAGTAATCAACGCACCGTGAAATTTAGAACAGACGCTTTGTTATAGTGGCAGCAATTAAAAATTGTAATTGTGGGTAGTACAGATACATATGTACGTACATACACACACATAAAAACTAAAAAAAAAAAAATTATCGCCTAAAATATAATGAAAAAACACTCGACGTTAAATAATAAAAAAAAAAAGAATATAAAAAAATAATAAAAAAAATTAAAAATATTAAAAAAAAATAAAAATTAAAAAAAAATTAAAAAATAAATAAATAATATAAAATGAAATAAAGTAAAATAAAATAAAATAAACTAAAATAAAAAAAAAAATTAAAAAATAAAGAAAAAAAATAAAAAAAAGAACAAAAAAAAAATAAAATAAAAAAAAATAAAAAAACTAAAATAAAATAAAATAAAATAAAATAAAATAAAATAAACTGAAATAAAATAAAATAAAATAAAATAAAATAAAATAAAATAAAATAAAATAAAATAAAATAAAATAAAATAAAATAAAATAAAATAAAATAAAATAAAATAAAATAAAATAAAATAAAATAAAATAAAATAAAATAAAATAAAATAAAATAAACTAAAATAAAAAAAAATAAAAAAATAAAGAAAAAAAACAAAAAAAAATAAAATAAAATAAAATAAAATAAAATAAAATAAAAAAAAATAAAAAAAAGAACAAAAAAAAAAATAAAAAAAAAAATTAAAAAACTAATAAATAAAATAAAGCAAAATAAAATAAAATAAAATAAAATAAAATAAAATATAATAAAATAAAATAAAATAAAAAAAAATAAAAAAAATAAAAAAAAAAAAAATAAAATAAAATAAAATAAATTAAAATAAAATAAAATAAAATAAAATAATATAAAAAAATAAAATAAAATGAAATAAAATAAAAAAACTAAAATAACATAAAATAAAATAAAATAAAATAAAATAAAATAAAATAAAATAAAATAAAATAAAATAAAATAAAATAAAATAAAATAAAATAAAATAAAATAAAATAAAATAAAATAAAATAAAATAAAATAAAATAAAATAAAATAAAATAAAATAAAATAAAATAAAATAAAATAAAATAAAATAAAATAAAATAAATTAAAATAAAATAAAATAAAATAAAATAAAATAAAATAAAATAAAATAAAATAAAATAAAATAAAATAATATAAAATAAAGTAAAACAAAATAAAATAAAATAACATAAAATAAAATAAAATAATCTACCCTATTCCCGCAGAGACAAATAGACTTCAGCCAATCGATAAGAATTCTGACTGCGTCACATAACAACTCAAATCAATGCACTTAGATAAAGTCGTATTTTCGCAACAATTCGAAAAATACATTGGCACAATTTGTAATTTGATACTCAAACATTTTATGCGATAAGCCAGCTGTTCTCATCATTTCCACTTTCAATTAATTTTCTCCCTTATCGATGAGCACTTTCACCTTACAACTCTTTTTTTTTTTTTGCACAAGAGTTTAATTACCTTTTACAGCCCACACGTGTAGCTCGCTTCTAATCAATAATACATATTTTTGCACGTTACATAGGTTAAATTACATGCTGTAACACAGACTTTCAGGTTCAATGTCCAATGCTCGTGCTCGTGCAGATAATCTCTTGTTCTGTTGTGTATATTTTTATTCTTGCATGCAGAGCTACCGGATAACTCACAATCAAAAAAAAAAAGACTCATAATAACGATTATTAAGGAAGTGTGATGCACATAGCGACGGCTGAGTGGAGGATCATTTCATTTCGAGGCATTTTTGAAAAAGGCCATAATTAAAAAAAAAATCCCCAATTCAATTTTTTTTTTGTTAAACACCCTACCTCGGTGAAAGACAATCATTTTCAAATAGACAATTTTTTTCTGTTTTAGTAATTATTTTAGATCCCTACAAGAAACATTTACGAGAATAAAATTTTTGGAAATCGATACTATTTCTCATCGACCAGATGGCCTTGCCACAAATAAAGATTACACACCGAACACAGAAATCAATGATTTTTTGTCAAAAATGTGCCATAGGTATATGTAATTACTTGAAAATATAAATTAAGCAAAAAAAGCAACAATATTAGATGAAAGTGAGTTTTCTCAAAAAAAATTTTATTTTTAGCAGCAAAAAATTCAAAAGTGATCAAATTCAATTGAATGCAAGTCGATATAAAAATTTTTCTTATTTCTACACAAAACTGCGAACTATGATGGCTTAAAAAACTTAGATATATAACTAAAACATATATGTAGCTACGTTTCAGTGTATCGTAGTAATAAATTATTTTTTCTTTTATTTGCACGTGAAAAGGGTGAAACAAAAAAATATTGTCAGTAATAATTGGAAGTGTAATCGATATGTCCTACAAATATTGATGAACGCACATTTATGATTAGGTACAGCCTTGACTATAAAAAAAAAACAAAACATTTTTTGTATGGTTATTAGGGTGGAACTATAAAATTTTGTCATTATATCCGTGAAATTGCTTCTAAGTGAAAGAAACTAAATTGTTCACAAATTTTGTATATTTTTTTATACCCAGCGTACTTGTACTAGTACAAGGGTAATTTTGTCCACATAACGGTACTACGTAACGGCACAAAATAATCGAGATAGATATAGAGTTCCATATACTATACGAAAGTTCTTAGGTTGAAAAAAATAGTTCATTGAGGCATGTTCGTCCGTCTGTCCGTCCGTCCGTCTGTCCTTCCGTCCGTCTGTGTACACGATAAGTTGAGTGAAAATTGAGATATTTGCATGAAATTGTGTATACAGGTTACTTTCTGGCCAAGGTAAGTTGCTATTGAAAATTGGCGAAATCGAATGATAACCACGCCACCTTTTTCGATATCGAAAATTTCGAAAATCACATAAATTGACATATCTCGGTAGCTGAAATGGCTAAAATGATATTATTCTATAGGTGAACCCCCCTGTTCATCCTCTTATGATTTTTTCATAAATTTTTTAAAGTGGTCGTGGCACCGCCCACTTTTAAGGAAGGCATTTTTGAAAATTCCACTGGTCGTAACTTTTAAACTGTTTACGATAGAACGATAAAATTTCGCACAAAGCATTCTAGTATCGTTTGGAGTATACCTGATGAAATTGGAAAAAATCGCCCTTCAACCACGCCCACTTTCGATAACGAAAACTTCGAAAATCACCCCAGTCATTCTATTATGAATTTTTGATACATTTTTAAAAGTAGGCGTGGCACCGCCCACTTTTCAGGGGGGGGCATAATTGAAAATTTCAAGCGTCATAACTATTAAACTGATTACGGTAGAACGATGAAACTGGTACGAGGTAAACTAGCATAATAGGGAGTATACCTGATGTAATTGGACGAAATCGGATGCTCACTTCCGAAATGGAAAATTTCGAAAATGATATGAAAACTACCGCTGAGTATATAAGGTTCAGTTTACACGAACTTAGACTTGCTTACTTGTTTAAATTAAATTAAATTTCATTTTTTTTTCATTATTTTTTTATTTCATTTAATTTTATTTAATATCTACAGAAAGCGCCTAGTGCAGCTGGGTACAAAAATATCATATTGAAGTAAGCAATTTTATGCAACATTAAATTGGTAACTAATAAAACCGAAACGCGCCCACCCAACAACAATTGCTGAGCCACCATTGAAGTATGAGCTCTCTTTATAACAGAAATGAACACTCAGGAACATGGTGAGCATTCGAGGCAAGCATACCTACTTCATGTAGAAAAAAAAAAAAAAAAAAAAACACGCAACATATTGAATATTGAATGTGAAGTGTGACCGCAACAACAACAACTACAACTACAAAAGAGTCTGAGATTTTCAAACAAATAACAGCAACTCAACTGTAAAAAAAAACAAAAACAAATAAAAACAAAAGAAAATTTGTTTTTCAATACAAAAAGAGCAAAAAGTTGTGCTGCTGCAAATCTACACTCGGGAGGTCCACAACGATCAAAAATGCGATCACGATACTTAAATCTCCACTTGAACTGCAGCACGCCAATATTTAAAGATTACAAAAATTACCATGGATTTAATTGAAGAAGGGGGAGGAGGGCTGCTAGAAAAAAATGGCATACCACACGACCACGTTGGACACCATGGCTGGCGAGTGGAAAGAGTTTGCGCGCACGATCAGCACGTACGCTGGAGCAGAGATCAGCAGCCAAGGCGCTACGACACAATTCAGTAAGAAAATTTTTTTGCCAAGATCAGCAAAAAAAAAAAAAAAATAAAAGCATGAAAACTGGCAACAATAAAGCTCAAGTTGGGTGTGCTTGTGTGCGAATTCTATGCTGCAACGTTTACAATTTTTTTTTTTTTTTTTGTTCGAGTTTTATTGCAAAGCAGCAAGCGCAACGAATGAACAAATTTTTTAATGCTGTTCATCAACACCAACACAACAACGTCGTCGCTGCTTTTTGTTTTTTTTTGGTTAAGTTTTCTGTTGTCAATAAGAAATTTGTAGTTGACGATACTTTGACTCATGATCGTGCCAATGCGATTAAAGCGAATTTAATGCTTACGTTCGGACATTGCCGCATGCCGCTGAGTTGTGCCTCCTTCTTATCTTTGTTAATTTTTTATTTGTTGTTTCATTTTATTATTATTTTTTTTTTTTTTTTAATGGCGCGAATTATGTTTTGGTGGCAAATTTTTTATGTATGATGAGATCAGATTAAGATATGGCCGAAGTGTCTGTAGGAACGATGCAGCGATATGAAAGATGGTGAGGTATTTACAGGGTGTTCTTTGAGTATTTTGTGAGTGAGATTGATTCGCGTAAGAATGATTTCGCTTGTTGCTTTTTTTTTAATCTCATCAAGGCTATCTCAGACACCAAAGAATCGCTTGACTAGATTTAGAAGGTCCGATTGGGATGAAATTTGGCACAAAGATAGTATGATGGATTCTAAGACTACCCACTTTAGGGTTGCCACTTGGGGCGGTTTACAGGGTTGCCACCTATCCCTTTTTTTAATTATGGAGCAAGATATGCCAATATGGGTATCATATGAAAGGTATTTTCGGCGAGATACCAACTAAAATATTTTCAAGTAGGGTTGCCACCTAGGGTTGCCACCTTACCACAATATATTTGTATATCCGGTACTATCTCGAGAATCGCTTGACGGAATTGGCTGAAATTTGGCATGGTGATAGTATGATCGATTTTAAGACTACCCACTTTAGGGTTGCCACTTGGGGCGGATTACAGGGTTGCCACCTATCCCTTTTTTTAATTATGGAGCAAGATATGCCAATATGGGTATCATATGAAAGGTATTTTCGGCGAGATACCAACTAAAATATTTTCAAGTAGGGTTGCCACCTTACCACAATATATTTCTATATCCGGTACTATCTCGAGAACCGCTTGACCGATTTGGATGAAATTTGGTATGTAGATAGTATGATTGATTCTAAGACTATCAATTTTGGGGTTGCCACGTCATCATTTGGGATAATTTTTGGGTTATTTTGGGAACATCCGGACTGTTCAAGGATTATTTTGGGATCATTTTTGGATAATTTTGTGGTAATTTTCGAATCGTTTAGGTTACATTTAAGGGTGTTTTTGGGGTAATTTGTGAATTATTTTTGGACCAATTTGGGATCATTTTAGGGTCATTTTGGGATCATTTTTGGGTAGTTTTGGGTATCAAAGTAAAGGTATTGTCGCCGAAATACCAGCTAAAATATTTTCAAGTAGGGTTTCCACCCAGGGTTACCATTTTACCGTATTGTAATTGTATTTTGTATTTTGGGATCATATTTGGATATTTTAGGATTATTTTTGGATTATTTTAGGGTCATTTTGGGATCATTTTGGGTAAGTAAATTTAGCGCTAAATTGATAGCACCGAGCAAGCTCGGTCACCCAAGTACTAAATGTAGAAGAGCGTTATAATTCTGAAAAATTCCAGGCCACAAAAGCTGTTTGTAGCTGTACTTCCAAAAAAAAAACCGATGTGAACCTATGAAATGCCCCTAGCAATAAATATCGCTTAGGCGCCTTGAAGTATGCACCATTTTTGCTCAGCGGTAGTTTTCCTATGATTTTCGAAATTTTCCATCCCTATTAAGCTACCTTGCACCAGTTTCATCGTTCTATCATAATCAGTTTAAAAGTTATGACCCGTGCAATTTTCAAATATGCTTCCTTGAAAAGTGGGGGGTGCCGAGCCTGCTTTTAAAAATTTATCAAAACTGTATCATTTTACCCATTTCCGTTACTGAATTATGCCAACTTAGGTGATTTTCGAAGCTTTCGATATCGAAAGTGGGCGTGGTTGGAGAGCGATTTTATCCAATTGTATCAGGTATACTCCCAACGGTACTACTATTTAGTATGCTTTGTGCCAAATTCCATCGTTCTATCGTAATCAATTTAAAAGTTAGGACCAGCCAAATTTTCAAAGAGGCCTTTCTTAAAAGTGGGCGGTGCCACGCCCAATATAAAAATTTATGGAAAAATCATAAGACAATGAACAGGGGGATTCACCTATAAAATGATATCATTTTAACAATTTCAGCTACCGAGATATGTCAATTTATGTGATTTTCGAAATTTTCGATATCGAAAAGGGGGCGTGGTTATCATCCGATTTCGCCAATTTTCAATAGCAACCTACCTTGGCCAGAAAGTAACCTGTATACAAAATTTCATGCAAATATCCCAATTTTTACTCAAAGTATCGTGTAGACGAATAGACGGATGGACGGACAGACGGACATGCCTTAATGAACTCCTCTTTTCAACCTAAGAACTTTCATATATAGAACTCTATATCTATCTCGCTTATTTTGTGCCGTTACCTAGTAACGTTATGTGGACAAAATTATAATACCCTTGTACTATGTAGTACTAGTACGCTGGGTATAGTAAAATAACACTGTAGAACAAAATAGAAGTTTTTGAAAATTCCACCGGGTTTCTCAACTGTTTGTGAAGCTTTTGGGTGCGCTGAATCCGAATCTGAAGTCAGATTTTTCGGGTCACCCTATGTTTTCTCCCAGAGGGGGGTTTGTAAAGAGATCGATAGTTGTAAACTTTTTTTTTTTAATAACACTGTACAGCAAAATTGAAGTTTGAAAAAAAAAAAAAAAAATAGCAAAAAAAAAAAAATAAAACGAAATAAAAAAAAATATAAAATAAAATAAAATTGAAGCATCATCGGGAATAACGTTCTAAGTGAAAAAAAAAATAAAAATTACAAAAAAAAAAAAAAAATAAAAAAAATAAAAAAATAATACAATTGAAGCATCATCGGGAATAACGTTTTAAGTGACGAAATCATAAATGGTCAGGAGAGCAAAAAAACCGCAAAATTTGTTTAATTTACTTCTTTCCAATGTCTCCTTAACCTTTTCTTGTATATTTTTCATATTATCAGTTTTACAATTTCCTTTTTAATCTTCTAGTGCCCTTACGAATCATTTACGACGCTTCCATACAAAATGATGTATGTCACTTTACATAACACTACTATTTCTAAATGCATTTTTACAGTTATGGCGTGCAATTTTTGAGAAAATTTCTTATGTGGACAATTCAAGAGAGCAGTACAAAAGGTAATATGCAATAAAACCGTTTTTGAAAAAATTGCCATTTAGAACGTTATTCCCGATGATGCTTCAATGGCACATTCTCCATGTTCTTGTTGAAGTGTGCTAATTTTTTTCACATACATATTAGACCAAATTTCATTTCATTTCACGGTGATGTTAGAAGCTCAAATAATTTGATCCGCGTGCTGAATGCTGAATATGCATTAATTATGCCCAATCTGTTTTTTATGTCAAAAACATGAATTAAAAAAAAAAAAACTACCTGCAGCAATTTTACTTCAAATCTTCACTTTTGTAATCATCAACTTCTTCTTGAGACATGTTTCTCATCCCTTCTTTGTTATCTCGTTCATGTCTCTTCGAGAGCAACACCCATTTAATCTCTTAATCCGCTCATCTCTGAAAAACTCGAGCACACAAATATTTTGTAAATGTTTGCGACAGTTTTTGCTATAATCCTCACTAATTATACAAAACAGAACTAGGATCGGCATTTAAGCGGATATATGTATGTAGATCTTAGAGATTTAAGAAATTATTGAAAAGTGCATAGGGGTTAGAGAAGAGTTTAGCCTAATGATCGGATTGTGAGAACTAATCGGCCAAGGGGCAGGTCAAGAGCAAAATTTTGCTCTAACGCTAAGAACAAGTAGAGGACTTATTCTATTACCAATATCTCATATCTCTCCCGTTGTACGTTGTATCACGGCTGAAATATTCTAAACGGCTTGATCGATTTTTATAAAATGTTTTATGTATGTTTGGCGGATATATGAGAATAGTTTTTAAGCTATATTTCATATCCCTAGGTGATTAGGGCCCTGAAACCCAATTTGACCCAGCTGTAAGCCTAGTAGGTATTTTTGCGATATAGCTAACAAATAAAAGTTGTTAATAGGAGTTTTATTATGAATTTGTTTTAAATCCCATGTAGGAATCATGTTTCCGAGATATCGACCAAAATGTGAACCAGGTGTTTGAATAATATGGGTACCAAATGTAAGGTTTGATGTGGGTTTCAACAGGGTATGGTTCTTAGTTCCATATGTGAACCCTGTTGCGAGATATTTTTTGTAAGTTTTACTATATTTTTTACAAAATTTTTTGTGTTTAATTTTTACTACATTTTTTGCTACATAAAAATTATATTTGTGTAATTTCTACCTAATTTTTTATGCAATTTTTACTACAATTTTTTTTTGTAATTTTTACTATATTTTTTTTGGAATTTCTACTATATTTTTTGTGCCACTTTTACTAAATTTTTTGTGTGTAATTTTTACTACATTTTTTATGTAATTTTAACTATTTGTGTAATTTTTGCCTAATTTTTTCTGTAATACATTTTTGCGTAAAAATTAGATTTGTGTAATTTCAACCTCATTTTTTACGCGATTTTTATCAGATTTTTTTATAGTTTTAACTAAATATTTTTTTAAATTTTTACTACATTTTTTGTGTTATCTTTACTAACTTTTTTGTGCCATTTTTAGGATATTTTTTTTTAGTGTAATTTTTACTACATTTTTTGTGCCATTTTTACTACATATTTTGTGTGTAATTTTTATGTAATTTTCAATAATTTTTTTATGTAATTTTTACTACACTTTTTGTGTAATTTTTACTATGGTTTTTGGGTATTTAATACGTTTTTTTTTGCAATTTTTACTTTATTTTTTTATAATTTTTACTCCTATTTTGTGTAATTTTTACTACATTTTTGGTATAACTTTTACTAAATTTTTTATGTAATTTCTACTTTATTTTTTCTGTAATTTTTACTGTATTTTTTGTGCCAAATTTTTTGTGTAATTGCTACCACATTTTTTTTTGTCATTTTTATTACGTTTTTTGTGTAATTTTTAATTAATTTTTACTACATTTTTTAAGAAATTTTCCGCATACAAAATTCATTTTTTTGAATAAAAAATACGGATGTAATCGTGAATTTTGAAAATTAATTCATGTATGAAATACAGTACCCGAGTTATATAAAAAATTTAAGTTAGGTAAAAATTTCGACACAATACCGTACAAAAAAATTCAAAAAAAAAAAATACAAATTTTTTAAAATTTAAAAAAAATTTAAAAAAATTTAATAAAATGAAAAAACAAGAAAAAAAATTTAATTAAAAAATTAAATAAAAAAATTAAAAAAGAATTTAATAAAATGAAAAAATAAGAAAAAAATAATAAAAAGTAAAATAAAATTGAATTAATAAAATTAAATGAAAAAAGACTATAAAAAAAAATAAAATAAAATAAAATAAAGTAAAAAAAAAAAATAAAATAAAACTAGAGAAAAAAAAATAAAAGTAAATTTGAGGCCTCAGATATTTGCCCTGCCTAACCAGGCCGCCTAAATATATGCTTTAAATACATAAACAGCTGACTACAACAAATCAGTTGTCAACTTTGACAGCATATTTTGAGTAACAAGTTTGTCAACTATTAATATCGTTTTAAAACAAAAGCATTTAAAATTACCATTTGAAAATAGATTGTCATAATTTGAAAATCATGACCTTTCCAAAATTATATTTTCGAAATAACAAAAATAACAAAAAAAATGGAACTTTTGTTTTCATTAGGAAAAATTTTACTTTTTGGAACTAAAATAGATAAGCAACCCAGTAAACTTTTTTGAAAACGTTTTAGTGATAGGGCGGTTTGAAGTTATTTTCCAATAAGATGATCGATCTTTCACTCAGCTTTCTATATACTGGAAACGATTTAAAAACTTTTGAACAATTTTTTTGATTTGGTTTCCTTGTAAGAGCGCTCATAATATAAAAAAAAACCATCAACTCTCTTTAAAAAAGTTTTATTTTCGCACTAGCTGACATGCTTTGGCTTGTTGGGAAATTAAAAAAAAATCGACAGATAAACCCAGTTAGCGTTAAGTGTCAACAAAAAAGCATAACAAAAACGTTGACAACACAGCTGTCACATCAAAGGCATGTCACAAGAACGCATGTTAATTGGTGTGTCCGTAACACTAATTCTCATGAATCGACAACTTGCCGTCGCTGATTTCAAAAATGTGTGTTATCCTTGCACTTACTTTTCTTCAAAAAAAAAAAAAAAAAAAAAAACACAAAACTAAAACAAAAAAAAAAAAATTAAAATTTAATTTTGTAACAAGCAAAAGTAGTGCCGCGAAATGAACTTGTCATAAATATTTGACAGCTACGCTTAAAACGATGACGGTGGCAGTCAATCAAGAGTGGAGAGCAAGTGTTGCGCCGTTCACAGCAAATGTTGAGTTTTTCTGCAGAAATTTGGATTTGAATAGTTTTTTTTTTTTTAAATAAAATTGATATGTATGTATGAGTAGTAATTTGTTTGTCCCTCTAAACAATTTCTTATGAAAATATTGAAAAAATATTTCTTTTGCTCGCTGTGAGGTGAAACATTTTGTATGCTTTCAATTTTTTGACAGCTGTAATGACATCTGCACCCGTTTTGTAGAAGTGCGTTCTTAACAGACTGTTTGACGTCCCGCATGTGCTCCGTACAAGAGAATGTTTACACATTTGCGAGCAGTTTGAGATGTTGGAAATTATTAAGAATCCCCCTTTTTATATGTACTTGAAGTAAAGAAATCAAGAGATCAATAGAGTTGTATAGTGATTTGAATACGAAGCGGTGCCTTTTTGGGCCACCCCTTTTCTTATTGATATTATGATAGTTGTTCGAACAAAATAACACTATTTTTAGAAAGCAAAACATTACTTCCGTTTTCACTTACCAACCCACTCTATTAACTAGCTCAATAAGTTTTCGATACATTTTTTTTGAATTTCAAATAAGTGGCAACCCTGTAAAGCTTTCCAGAAAGCAAAATATTACTTCCGTTTTCACTTACCAACCACTTTATTAAATAGCTCAATAAGTTTTCGATACATTTTTTTTGAATTTCAAATAAGTGGCAACCCTGTAAAGCTTTCCAGGTGTAAACCTAAATAGAAGAGCTTAAAATAAAGTATATAACCTGTATGTGGAAGTTCATCCAATTGGGTCAATTCGTTTTCACAATAATAGCAAACTTGCAAAAAAAAATCAAAATAAAAGAATTAGGTGGCAACGCTAAGACTTAACCCTACCTTGAAAAAATGTTGTCAAAATAGGACGAAAAATCCTTTGGTTTGATATTCATTTTTGGCATATTTCATCAAATGTTTGAATAAATTCAAGTAGGTGGCAACCCTGTAAAAACTTCATAAAGGCAGCGCTTAAATAGGAGAGCTTGAAGGTACCATATTCCTTTTACACAGAAGTTCATCCAAATGGGTCGAGCCGTTTTCAAGAAAAAAACGGTCTTGGCAAAAAATATATACAATTCAATTCAATATTTTTGAATTAAAATATGTGGAAACCCTGTAAAAAATTCTAGTGGCACGACTTGTATAGGAGAGCTTAAAATAACGCGTATTAACTGAATTCAGAAGTTCATCTAACTGGTTCAATTCATTTTCAAATAAAAGCGATTCTGCCGAAAAGAATAGTACAATGCGATAAGGTGGCAACCCTAAGTGGTAACCCTGACTAAAAATATTGTTGTTGAAATATGACGTAAGAAAACTTTCATTTTTTTATTCATACTGGCATATTTCACAACATTTTTGCAAAATTTCAAATAGTTGGCAACCCTGTGAAAAATAAAATAGGGGAACTTGAAATGTCCCATATTTCTTGTATACAGAAATTCAACCAAATCGTTTTCAAATCAAAGCGGATTTGCAAGCAAATAATAAATATTATGGGATTAGGTGGCAACCCTAGTCAAAAATATAGCAAACAAAATAAAACTGTTTAAATCTCGCGAACAGCTTAACCAATTTGGATAAAAATTTGGCATATAGATAGTACGATCGATTCTAAGACTATCCATTTGGGGGTTGTCAGTTGAGGCGGTATACAGGGTTGCCACGTATCTAATATTTTTTATGCAGCAAGATATGCCAATATGGGTATCACAAGAAAGGTATTTTCGCCAACATACCAACTAAAATATTTTCAAATAGGGTTGCCACCTTACCGCAGTATATTTCCATATACGGTACTAACTATCTCGAGAACCGCTTAACCGATTGGAATGAAATTTGGCTAAGAGATAGTATTATTGATTCTAAGACTATCCACATGGGGGGTTTACAGGGTTGCCAACTATCTCAATTTTTGTATATTATGCAGCAAGGTATTCCAATATGCGTATCAAATGAACTGTATTTTCGCCGACATACCAACTAAAATATTTTCAAGTAGGGCTGCTGCCCAGGGTTACCATTTTACCGTATTATAATTGTATATTTTGGGGCCATTTTTGGATCATATTTGGATTATATTAGGATCATTTAGGGGCCAATTTGGGATAATTTTGAAATCAATTCGGGTTAATTTGGATCATTTTGGGACAATTTTGGGGTCATTTTCGGATCATTTTGGGATCATTTTGGCGGTCATTTTGGGATCATTTTAGGATCCCTTTGGGGTCGTTTTGGGATTATTTTAGGATTATTTTGGGATTATTTTAGGGCCATTTTGGGATAATTTTTAGATCACTTTGGGTTCATTTACCCTCTCTTTGGGGTCGTTTTGGAATTATTTTCGGGTCATTTTGGGATAAATTTGGGGTCATTTTCCGATCACTTTTGGGTACTTTTAAGGGTCTTTTTGGGGTCATTATGGAATCATTTAGGGGCCATTTTGGGATCATTTTTGGAATCATTTGTGGATCATTTTGGGATCATTTTTGCGTCGTTTTGGGTTCAACTTCGGATCATTTTGGGAACATTTAAGGGTTTATTTGGGATCGTTTTGGGATCATTTTTGGATCATTTTGGGATCATTTTTGCGTCGTTTTGGGTTCAACTTCGGATCATTTTAGGAACATTTAAGGGTTTATTTGGGGGCGTTTTGGGATCATTTTTGGAATCATTTTTGGATCATTTTTGGATCATTTTGGGATCATTTTTGCGTCGTTTTGGGTTCAACTTCGGATCATTTTGGGAACATTTAAGTGTTTATTTGGGGTCGTTTTGGGATCATTTTAGGATTATTTTGTGATTATTTTAGGGTCATTTTGGGATCATTTTGGGTAAGTAAAGTTAGCGCTAAATCGATAGCACTGAGCAAGTTCGGTCCCCCAGGTAATACTTCTCTTAAGAGACATTTTAACCCTTTCACATTCTCACGCCAATTAGTGAAGCATATTAAAATTGCGATAACGAAGCAATTAACCCATAATGCGCAAATGTCAAGTGGCCATTGTTTTGCTAATGACTCTGTTCATACGTGAAAATTCCAAAAAATAACAGCTAAAAATTAAGAATTTTTAAAGTTTTCCTGCACAAAAATGTCAACTGACCATTGTTTGCTAATTAAGAAACAACTTTTCTTAACCCTTTACTTGCAGCAGAGCCTATGCTTAAGTAAAAAAAAATATTCCCATGTTACATTTTCTTAAAGGTCACAACTAATACGCCAAAAAATGTCACATATTGCTTGTGACCTTTGAACTGTCAAGCGTTTAATGAGTGGAAATTGATGACTGTCTTCAAGAAGGGCATGTTTTGGGGTGAAAAAGTAAGCAGCAGTAACGACTGTCTTAAAAGAGGTCACTACAAAAAAATTAAACCCTAAATATTTTGGGGTAAAAAATGTGTAACATTTTGTGGACAAATTTTTCGCTAAATGCAGGAAATGCATTTCAACGAGGAGAATGTGGGTATGACACTTTTTAGACTTCTAAATAGCAAGTACGGCATTTTTTATATATCTGAAATTTTTTTTAGAGTAAAAAGTAATCACAGCAAATAATTTAGCAATTTCTACCATAAAATATAAAATAATGCGCACACGCAACTACAAACACAGAAAAAATTTCGGTTGCAATTTGAAAGGTTTCTGCGGTTGTTACTGGAAAAAGTATCGTATTGCAAGCGCACAAGAAAGCAGGTAAAAGTGCAATGGGAAAAAAAAATAAAAACATTTTTAAGGTAGCCAAGTAATGAGCAGTCGCGCCGTCGCAGTGGCAAACGAAAATTGGCAGAAAATTGACAAAAATTGCTCATTTCTGTAGTTTTGGTTGATGTACGATGCACTTTTATTGCTGCTGCTGTTGCTGCATGAATGGGGAATGGAGAAATGCGCATTTCGTTTTTTTTTTTAATTTTTGTAATTTGAGATTTTTTTTTAACTGAAAAATTGCATGTTACGTAGAAAATACTACCTACCTATAAGGAATACAATACAACAAAAAAAAAAATCATCAATAGAATCGATTGCTGCAAGAAATGAGTAATTCATCGAATTTGCAGCGTAGCCAGGTTCATAAAAATAGCTTCTCAATGCATGGGGCTGAATTTAGTATTAAAAATCCACCCTCAAGTTATTGCGATGCTCCATACGAGCGTAAATTTGTATCACAGTCGTACCAGCAATTCCTTTTTAAAGTTATTTTTCGCAGAAATGAATCGATCGTTTTTTCAAATTAGTAAAACTTTATACAATTTTGTTGGGTACTAAAAACTTTAAAAAATTTGTTGAAGGCGACAAAGGGTTAATTGGTCTGCCAGTGAAGTAGAGCCTTCTTTTCAGATGTTATCTTAACTTAACAAAATTTGTTGAAGGCGTCAAAGGGTTAACTGATCTTCAGTGAATATAAGAGAGGAATCTAAAGCTTTCGCCTGGACTGCAAAGCCAATTCCCATTCGAATAGAGGTTAGGTAATTCTAGGTTGAATGGGGTGACATAACATAATCCCAAGTGGCATCATTTGTACGTTTGCCGGGGTTACCTGGTCCCCCTCAGAGAGGCCACAGAGACCCACATTTTTTTGTTTTGAAAAAAGTAAAAATAGAAGTTGTTTCTGGAGCTTTATTTTATTTCGGACAAAAATAATAGTTCCAAAAAGAAGGGGTGGGGGTGAGAGAGTGGCGTAAAGTAAACTAAAAGTGACCTGTCGAACTGAGTATCTTTGGAAGTATTCATTGAAGAATACTGAAAATGGGTAAAGAGTTAAGTGAGATTAGTCTCTAAAGCCTAAAGAACATAGGGGATGGAGGGAGAATATAGGGTTTGCCAGGGGCGGATCCACGTAAAAATTTCAAAAAAATATAGTAAAAGTCAGGCAAAAAATAAAGTAAATAGGTACTCCAAAAAAATATAGTAAAATTGAAAAAATAACCTTAAAAATATAGTAAAAAATTACTAAAAAAATACCATAAAAAATACGCCAACAATAAAGTAATTACAAAAAATATACTAAAAATTAAAATTACAAAAAAAATATAGTAAAAGTTACTTAAAAAATTAAGTAAAAATGACAAAAAAAATAGTAAAAGTAAAAAAAAATAGTAAAAACTACCCAAAAACTATAGAAAAAAAAACTTAAAAAAAATATGGTAAAAATACAAAAAAAAAAACACAGTAAAATTTCAAAAAAAAAAAAAATACAGTAAAAGTTACTAGAAAAACTAAGTAAAAATTACGCAAAAAAAGTATAGTAAAAAATACAAAAAAAATATAGTAAAAGTTACTTAAAAAATTAAGTAAAAATTACAAAAAATAGTAAAAGTAAAAAAAAAAAATAGTAAAAATTACCCAAAAACTATAGAAAAAAATACTTAAAAAATATGGTAAAAATTAAAAAGAAAGAACGTAAAATTTAAAAAAAAAAAAAATACAGTCAAAGTTACTAGAAAAACTAAGTAAAAATTACGCAAAAAATTATAGTAAAAAATACCAAAAAAAAATTTTGTAAAAATACAAAAAAAAGACACTAAAATTTCAAAAAAAAAAAAAACAGTAAAAGTTACTAGAAAAACTAAATTTATAAAGAGCCTCCGCATACAGCAATAAGCTGATAGGTCAAACAATAGATCGTACTAATGGTCGCGGTGTGATAAGGCCTTATAATAATAATAATAATAATACTAGAAAAACTAAGTAAAAATTACGCAAAAAAATATAGTAAAAAATACAAAAAAAATATAGTAAAAGTTACTTAAAAAATTAAGTATAAGTATAAAAAATAGTAAAAATTGCCCAAAAACTATAGAAAAAAAAATACTTAAAAAATATGGTAAAAATACAAAAAAAAGACAGTAAAATTAAAAAAAAAAAATACAGCAAAAGTTACTACAAAAACTAAGTAAAAATTACGCAAAAAATATATTAAAAAATACAAAAAATATAGTAAAAGTTACGTAAAAATAAAGTAAAACTGACAGCAAACTCATAGTTTTGCGAAATAATTGATTTTTCTTTTAAATTAATCACATTTTGTAGACTAAACTCTTTCATTATGCTATGCAATATTATGTACCATCCGCGATATAAGTTACACATTCCTATATGTACACAATTACAATTTAAATACACTGCATTTATTTAATTATTGATTTTCTATTGCTCACAAATTTCCATAAAATTAAAAAAAAAAAAAAAACAACAAAACTAAATACAAAAATGTTTATATAGCCAGACATATTTTAATTATTATATAAATAAGCGCCAGTAAAACAAATGTGCATGTCCGTTGTGTAGAATATTTTGTTATTAACATTATTGTTTTTGTGTTGTATTTAAATGAAATTCAAAACCATATGGCAACCATGAGCAAAAAAAAAAAATACACAAACAGCAACACTTGTATGCGTAAAATCGGTAGCAAAAGCAAAGCAAAATTACTAATAAAATGTGCTACGACAATCATGAAAAATCGAAAATGACCAATCATTATTTAAACTAAGTACATTAGGGTGTGCGTTATTGGCAGTTTCAGTTGTGACAAAAATACGTATGCTCATATTCTTTACGATACAAGGGAACACTTTCAACCGATTGCCAGGTAACATCTAAAGTGAAAAATTTTTTTAGTGAGGATTTTTTTCATTGCCACCACTGTGAGAATATAAACTTTTGAAGAGTGAAAGAGATCTGAAACCTTATTTAGACATCTAGCAGTACATCGGTGAAAGTTGCATCCAATTCTAAGAGATAGTTTTTGAGTAATGCGCGTACAAACATACAGACAGACAAACAAAAATTTCAAAAATCCCCAATATAGCCTCATTTTCTCAATAATTTTACTACAGGTTAGTATGAAAATTAAGAGCTTGGCGAGTCTGAGTCTTTTCAAGTCAAACACTTTTTGCCGAGGACTCATCTGCAAAAAAAAACTAAAAAAAAATTGGGCACCCTAATGTTCGTAAAAATGCATGCTTATAGCTATGTGAAGACTAATACATACCTAAACATATGGATAATTGCATGAGAATGTGGTTTGTTTAAAATGAAAAAATAATTATTATTTATTTACAAAATAAATTTATGTCAACAAAAAGTTGTGTAAACATTGCAATTAGTTGCAACTGGCTGCAATTGAAATTTATTGGAAAATTAGTCAATAAATTCTGTTTGAAATTGCATGAAATTTTTGTTATTTGTAGTGGTATTGAATTATTAAAAAATTTACTTAGACCAGTCGATGGCATATTCTTTAGTGAATCTTCTTGATTTTCTTGATGGGGAGCGAATTTTTTGCTGAAGACGGTAATAATGCTTTACCGCGCACAGTGGGGTATTTTGGTAAAAGTTGTCCAAAAAAAAAAAAAAAAAATGTCATATCAACGGCTAAGGCTAAAACCATAACCTTTGAAAACCGAAACTATAGTTTATAAACCAACATAAATGTTGAAAAAGGAAATCGGAACCTACACCGAAAAAAATGCATATACTTTGTAGGTCTGTAACTTGAAAACCTGTATTGTAACCTATAAAAAAAAAACAAATAAAAATAATTTTTCTTTAAAAACAAGCTTTTGCTTCTGTTTTTATAACCAAAAAACGACAAAAAAAAACGAAAAATGACATTTTTCAAAAACGTTTTTCAAAACTTAGTTTGGAAATTTTTTGAAAAATGTATCCGATTTTTTTCATATGCGCTTTGAATTGAAATTCCAAACACATTTTAGTTCATGGTTCTAGCTTTAGGCGTTGCTGAGAAATTTGGTTGTTGGAGAACTTTTCCCAAACTACCACACTGTGCGGTGAATTCGACAGCAGAGGGAGGAGGAGGCCTCGATTGAGATTTCCAAGGCGGCTTAGGGCCATTAAATGATGATGGTGATTTTTTTTCAAGAGACGAAAGTTGGAATTGCTTAAATATTTTTTTCATATGAAAAAAATAGGTGGAAGAAATTAGACGGGTCGCCAGAAAAAAAAATTTCCAGGAACATGAAAGTGTTATAAAATAAATATTAATAGATTGCCTTATAAAATTGTGTGGACTATAGAACTGCGTATTTAAAAAATTCCGAAAAAAAATTAAAAAATTTTTTGAAAAAATTTTAAAATTTAGATTTTTGCGAATTTTACCGAATCTTTCATCATAACTTGAAGTTTTTTTTATAAAACCTTGATCTCGTATAGATATTAACCGATTTGGAGAAAATTCGGCATATATGTAGGTAATATGCTCCACTCTTAGATTTGGAGCTTTGGTGTTGCCACTTGGGACGTTTTATACTGTTACAACCTTCTTATTATGTTTGATATTTACCAAGTATGGCAATATGGGTATCAAAGGAAAGGTATAATACTAATAATATAATTATAATAATGCCAAGGAAGGTATTTGCGTATAATGAATATTATAATACATAGTCAAAGATTGTCTACTTGGGTGTTGCCACTTGGTTCTCAGGGTTGCCACCTATATCAATACTTTTTTTTTTAATATAGATCAAGATACTCCAATAGGGGTATCAAATGTAAAGTATTTTCGGTAATATACTAACTAAGATATTTTCAGGCAAGGTTGCCACCCAATCACATTTTATTTCTTATACCGTAGATCGACCACTATCTCGGGAAACTATTGCCCGATTTGGATGAAATTTGGTACCTATATGAATAGTATGCTTCAATGTGAGATTTTCTCTTTGAGTGTTGCCACTTGGGGCCGTTAAGAGGGGGTTGCCACCTATTTGAATTTTTTGTTTAACCGATTTCAATGAAATTCAAAAATTGTGAAGTTGGGTGTTGCCACTTGGGGCGGTTTAAAGGGTTGCCACCCTTCTATTTTTTTTAAATTTTGAAAAGTATGGATAGCATTATCAAAATAAATTGAAAATAGAAAATATTCGTCAATATATCGAAAAAATTTTAAAATTTAGATTTTTGCGAATTTTACCGAATCTTTCATCATAAGATGAAGTTTTTTTTTATAAAATCTTGATCTCGTATAGATATTAACCGATTTGGAGAAAATTCGGCATATATGTAGGTGGTATGCTCCATTCTTAGATTTTAAGCTTAGGTGTTGCCACTTGGGACGTTTTATACTGTTACAACCTTCTTATTATTTTTGATATTTACAAAGTATGGCAATATGGGTATCAAAGGAAAGTTATAATACTAATAATATAATTATAATAATGCCAAGGAAGGTATTTGCGTATAATGAATATTATAATACATAGTCAAAGATTGTCTACTTGGGTGTTGCCACTTGGTTCTCAGGGTTGCCACCTATATCAATATCTTTTTTCTTTAATATTGATCAAGAAACTCCAATAGGGGTATCAAATGTAAAGTATTTTCGGTAATATACCAACTAAGATATTTTCTTAGTTTGCCACCCAACCGCATTTTATTTCTTATACCGTAGATCGACCACTATCTCGGGAAACTATTGCCCGATTTGGATGAAATTTGGTACCTATATGAATAGTATGCTTCAATGTGAGATTTTCTCTTTGAGTGTTGCCACTTGGGGCCGTTAAGAGGGGGTTGCCACTTATTTGAATTTTTTGTTTAACCGATTTCAATGAAATTCAAAAATTGTGAAGTTGGGTGTTGCCACTTGGGGCGGTTTAAAGTGTTGCCACCCTTCATATTTTTTTTTTAATTTTGAAAAATATGGATAGCATTATCAAAAAAAATTGAAAATAGAAAATATTCGTCAATACATCGAGCCCAACAGACTTGAGTCACTTGCAAAAAAAAAATTACCAAATACAGAAAAAATTCAAAAATAGTTACTAAATATTTATTTCATTACGATTGATAAATTATTAAGAACACAGAATCGGGGAGTTATTCTGCCAGTGTACTCATAAAGTACCCATAATGCCAATTTAGAAGTGCAATAAAATCGCAAAAGACATAAAATAGACAAAACTAATGACATTGTAGGTACTTATGTATGTATGGACTTATGTTCATGTGTACCTTTTTAAGCTTGACTGTAAGCTGATATACAGAAATACGTAAGTATGCATCCATAAACCTACATATTTGAAAAAAAAATTTGATAAAACTAGGTATATACCTATCAAAAATTCAGACAAAAGTTAGTGCATAAGAAAAAACTAAAATTGTAAAATAAACAAAAAAAAAAAAAAATTTCCATACATATCTCCAACTTTGTGTATAATAGCAAATGTGGGCGGAGCCATAATCGCGATGGAAACAGATGCGCCACGCTTCATGTTTGCACCAGTAAATACACAAACAACATCAAGCATAACGGCAATGCGAGTGCTGCCACCTCGCTCATACACATATGAAAAATGAGCACTCACACAAATCAAATAGGCACTCTCACTCACCCAACACCTGAGCCATGCAGCAATTTTGATGATGGCGTATGTGCGAGCAAGGGATGTTGCTTAGCGAGGCCCTATTATTTCACACACTAAGCTGGCTGTGTGTGTGTGTGTCTGTGCAAAAACCCGTTTCTTAGTCAACGGTAAAGTACTCACTGCACAAAATGCGCTCAAACTCTAATTGGAACACATACATTTGGGTCATTCCATGCCAAATTGACAAATTTTTTACATGACCCCCTTCGATTTCGCTAAAAATTTGCTATCTTTTTCTACCCCCCGAAAGAAATTTTTCAGAATTTTTTAAAATTTTTTTCGCCAAATCAAAAAAAGTTATGAAATAAAAAAAATTTTTTTTTTAAATGCTGTAACTTTTTCAAAAGTCGACCGTTTGGGATCATTTTTTTTTTAAATTTTTGTTTTTAAATGTAGTTTTCGGAAAAAAAATAAAAAAAAATTTTAAAAGCCCAGTATATAATTTTTTTTTCGAAAAAGAAGTCCGACCCTGTTTTTATATTTTTATTTTTTTTTTAAACCCCAACTAATTCTGCAATAAGATTTCATTAAAAAATTATATAAAATGAGCCAAAGTTGAAATTTTTTTTTCAATCAAAAAAAAAAACAAAAAAAAAAAATAGAAGCGATTGTCGGCTCATCTTGTTATTAGCCGGAGTTATTGAAGAATTAGTTTGAGTTAAAAAAAAAAATAAAAATAAATATAAAAAAGGGTCGGACTTTTTTTTTGCAAAAAAAAAAAAATATATATATATATCTGGGCTTTTAAAAATTTTTTTTATTCTTTTTCCGAAAACTACATTTAAAAACAAAAATTAAAAAAAAGAGTTCCCAGACGGTCGATTTCTGAAATGGTTACATCATTTAAAAAAAAAACGTTTTTTTTTAAGTCCATAACTTTTTTTGATTTGGGGAAAATTTTTTAAAAAATTCTGAAAAATGTCTTTCGGGGGGTAGAAAAAGATGACAAATTTTTAGTGGAATCGAAGGGGGTCAGGTAAAAAATTTGTCGATTTAGCATGGAATGACTCATTTACAAACCACATCGACGCCATTTAACCACCCAACCATGCGCTATCATTTCCCATTTACACTCAAATGTGTTGAGTTTTTTTTTGTTTTGTACTCAAGTACCTTCACTTTGAGCACTTTTTTTATCTCATCATTGAGTATACAAATTATCTACTCAAACTCAATGGCTTCACTAGCTCAACCACTGCGCACTCCAGGCTACAGCATTTGCCTTTTGTTTCTGGCTTTTTAGTCTAACTGAATATATCAACGAGTTTTATGTGGCGCGTTAGACGGTTGTGCTGTGTTTATTGTGAAGGCGTAAAATTTATTTCAAATTTAAAAACAAAAATTATAATCTGATTTATTCATAAAAAACAGAATTTAAAAAAAAAAAAAACAGCCAAATGTACTAATTAATTTTTTAAATGTTGTGCTTAATTGAAGTGTTTGCTCATGGCATACCTATTTTTATTTGGTAGTGAAGTTTTTGTGAAAAAATATCAGCTGTAAAAATCTCGAGAATATGGTCACCTTAATGCCGTACAGTTATTCTGCACCAAGATGTGGATTAATTGAAAAAATGATTGAACCAAAGGTATTGCTCATTAGCTTAACCATGTTTTTTAGTATATTACACGATGCTTAGTAAGCCTCAATATATCCCATATTTCAGTAGGGAGCTCTAGCAGTACAACTGTGGAAAAACCATTCCAATTGATGGATCAGTTATTAAGTGATGCGCGAACAAACATAATATCGAAAGGAAAAAACCTGAGGGTTTTGTAATAGAGCTCTGTTCTGCCCTTATAACAGCTCGAATATGCATTATTACGAAGTATCTATTATGAGAGCATGCTTTTTTCCCCTTCACTACGTGAAAAAAGAAAACTTTTGGGCGCACTTTTATTGCCACCACTGTATTATGCAAGAAAATAATGATTCCCTGTGGTAAAGTGGATCCTAAACTTTATGTTAGACATCTAGCTATACTTTTCCGAAAATTGCATTAAATTCCATGCAGCAATTCGTGGGTGATGCGCGAACAAACATACTGATCGACAGACAAAAATTTAAAAAAATGTCTGCAGCTAAAATTTTTTTGATGGGATACACCTCACATGACACGCAAACATTCTGCAGGTTGGCTTTTAGCCTGGTTAGGTGGGGATTTAACCTATCGCAGTTTCCAGAAGGGTTACAGGTGATGCTTTTGCCTGTAAGAATGTATACAGAGGACGGGAGCTAAAGTAAGCTTGAATATCGACAAAGTATCGCCGAAGTGTTGTACGAGCTTCACGATGGATTCGCCATAACTTAGCAAATAAAAAGTAGTAGTCGTCACAGAGAGAGCGCATGCTATGTTAAAGCATTGGAGTTTTCCTCCAAGGAAAGTAATTGCCGGCCTTTGATTTATTGGCACTTAACCGCCCAAGCAATTTTGGCCGTTGCTTATCAAAGCATGCCAGTCATTGCTTTTTCAAGTAATCCTTCACCTGTTCTCATCCCACCTCAGTCGCGGCCGCTCACCTCCTTTGCTGCCGAATTCGGGTTACGATAGGAAAACTCTCTCAGGTGGAGCTTCTTTGTTTATTCGCCTAACATGACCCAGTCAGTGGAGCCTTTGTGAATCTGCGTAAAGCTCGTACAGCTCATCGTTTAATCTCCTTCGATACTAAACGCTGGAATCAATCAATCCGGTTTAGACTTGACGCTATCATTCCCTCGTCGTACGCGTCTTAAACGATGAAAAAGAGGACGCGGAAGGTGTACTTATGTAACTTTATAGGTTGCCGACGGCGAATATCGAAGAAAATTCGGTAATGTCTTGTACGAGCTGACTTCAATAGAGCAAAAAGAAGCCTCTGTTTACACTGTTTAACCGTACAGAAAGTATTCCTTTCGACAGACTTTGGAATCTTAAGAGAGGGAATTCCCCCTGCTTTGCAAAGATTGCGAAGGATGACTTGGTATTTCTAGTTTCCTTTAAATGTTTTATGGAAAACGTCTAAAGTCATGACATACTGATCTTATCCTTGCACAGTTTTGAATGCTATAGTGGCACAACATGGGCGTTAGCATAATAGGAGAACAGCGTCGTATTTGGAGGACAGTTTTCTTCTCACGCTACTACTGAGAGGGCAACACAGAAGATTCCGATGTGAATAGTCCTTTTGCGGATATCGGCCCAATTTGTTTAACGTATCGAGCTTTCGTCATACCTTAACACGAGTATACTCTACACCTCAACCCGATATCCTCACACTTCCTGATAGTTGGGACCACTTCATTAAGTACTTCGGACCACTCGGAAGGTCGATCAATTGATCCGTTGTTCTTTATGTGAATACTTTTTTTTGGAATAATCTCGAAGTATGATTCCTATGCTCGCCTTAAATGTATAACTCTATACCAGGAGGCTTGCATTTCTGAGGTTTTTTAAGGCGAATATGTTTCCTAGTCCTATCAAGACATATTCTCCAGATATGACATGTCTTTGATCGGAATAAGTTCTATCATTGCTAGAATATCGTTTTTTAGCGGGTTTTTACAGGGTGGGTGCGACAGCTGGACAAAGTATTCACAAACTATTGACGGTGATACAAGCTGCTTGATCCGGAGCTTTTTTGAGTGCTTCGAAAGCCCGTAACTAAATGTTGGAGGCCAACTTCGAAAAACGGGGAACACCATTTTTTTACTTATGTCTTAATCTCTTGCACGCGAAATTTGAGGTTTCAATCGTTGATCGAGTGCTCTGGGAAACAGGGAACCCATATGCTGAATCTGATTCGGAGACTTGGTATACGGATGGATCGAAGCTGGAAGATGGTAAAATGGGAGCTGGTATCTATGGACCAAACTACAAAAAATCGATACCAATGGGTAGCTACCCCACTATTTTCCAAGCGGAAATCCATGCAATAGAAATCTGTGGCAGAGAATGCCTCCGAAGAGGACTATCCTCTAAGCGAATTTACATTATGTCTGGCAGTCAGACCGCCCTACGTACCTTGCAGTCGTACACAATAACTTCGTAGCTTGTTTATGAGTGCGTCACAGTCCTTAATGATCTGGGGGCCAAAAACAAAGTGTTGTTAGGTTGGATCCCAGGGCATGAAGGACATGACGGCAACGAAAAAGCGGACCAGCTTGCAAAACAAGGTGCTCTAACAGCATTTTATGGTCCGGAACCCTTCTGTGGGCTCACCAAGACCCACGTAAAGGAGACCATAAGCAACTAGGAAGACAAACAGTTTAGGCAGCATTGACTTAGCAGCTTAGGACAGAGGCAGGCCAAACTCTTTATAGAACCATCGCAAAGATCATCGACCAGGCTCATAAATCTAAGAAGGGTGGATCTAAGAACCCTCACTGGGTATTATACGGGACATTGTAGTCTACGTTATCACCTGAATAAATTGAATCTGTCAGATACAACAATTTGTCCGTTTTGCGAACTGGACGATGAAACGCCGGTTCACATACTCTGCGAATGCATTGCGTTAGCAAGAAAGAGAGTTTGCTACGTATGTAGGTGGTGTCACTCTCAATCCGTTCGTGATATGGAATAAAAAACCTGAGGAGGTGCTCAAATTTATAAAGAACCTCCGCATACAGCAATAAGATGATAGGCCACACAATAGATCGTATTAATTTATAATATGGCCTTTTAATAATAATAATAATCTCTTAAAAAAAGTTGTTATGGTCCCATACCCAGTGGCTGCTGTACAGTGTTATAGATGATCATACCTCCAGAACATGCCTGGGCACTTAGTGGAACAATTGTCCGAAAATCTGAGAACCAAATTCACATAGATTACTACGATCTTTGCTTGGCCTCTCGAATAATGACATTGTTGCTATGATCGCATTGACCAATCTATGGATGTCGTTGGTTATGAACGGTTTCGGTACTTGCTAGTGATAAACGGAGCAAACAGATGCGATGACCGCTCTTTCGCTAACACTCCTTCACTTCCAATTTTGCCGGGTCCTGCTCCAGAACCACACAAGTCTTGCAGCTTTATGAATAAATCGTTTCAGCTTTATTATCAAAATTCTAGTTCTGAATTCCCTAATCCAAATACCCACCTCGCACCACATGCAACAACAAAGTATCTAACAATACAAAAGAATAAAAAAGTGTTAATTGACAAACGACAATTGGATTTGTACAACAAGTCGAATAACATGAGCATCTTTAGTACGACAAGTGCAAGCTTTACGACAGATTAGCTCTTTAATGCGCTGAATTAATATTACCTGTTCCAGTTTGCCGTCGCTTAAAAATTAGCTGAACTAGCGTGGTTGAGACACTTTTTTAAGCGATTTTTATTGCCAAAAATATTAAAAGAAAAAAAAAAAACAGATCGAACAAAAACGACACGCAATATTCTTTCACTTAATTTCAATAATTTTATGCGTCTTCTCGTGTCTACGCAAAGTCTGGAAATAGTAAATTGTGCATAAATAAGTAGTACGAGCCGAGAGTACATGGTTAGATGCTTAACTAATTGCTAAATTGTGCGAGCGCGTATTTATTCTTTAACAGGCATTTTACGCAAGAACTCAAATGGAAACAAGTTGCTAGCAGACGAGTTAATTTTTTTTTTTTTTTTTTTTTTTTTTTTTTTTTTTTTTTTTTTTTTTGTGCTAATGAGATTTGAGGAATTTGCGGTAAAACTTTAGTAGAGCATAAAGTATTAGAAAGGTGGTATGATAGTGTGTTGGGTGTGCACTGAGAAAAATGGGTTTCATAAGAAAAAAACAAAAAGAAGTAACCTCAGAATATTAACTATGAAAAAATTGCAATTTTTATAAAATAAAATAAAACCGAACTTAACTAGTCAAAAAACATGACTATTTTCTTGCTTAGTGTAAGTAGTGGTTTGTGCCTGAGTTCACTGATAGGCATTCGAACTAGCACACGAGGTTTTCGAAAAATTTGAATGTAAATGAAGACTGGTTCTCAGACTAACTTTGAAACCCTTAGTCGAATTATCTAATAGATCTTAGAATATACCGTCGGCTGAGTGAAATAACGACTGGATGTCGATGCGATTTCAGCTAACGATCGGATAATGCCCTAAATATGTTTTTTTTTTTTATACTAAATTCTTCGAAAAATGTATGAAGTAGTTAGTTTTTGAATGGAGTTCCGAGATAGGGCGAATATTTATAGAGAACGGAGTTCCCTGAGGTGGCTCGGTTACATGCATTCTGGAACATAACACAAAATTTTATGTTATAAGGGGTATTTTTTTTTTTTTGGTCTTCCTTATTTGGGTCTTGGATGGATATTTTGAGTCAGCATACATAGCTTTTTTGTGTCTTCGCATAAACAAAATGCAAGTTAAATTGCCACTATTTTTCTTCAAAGGAACCCAACTAAACAGAAGTTTATACAAAGTGACACCCTTAGTTCCAATATAGGGACACCAAAAGAAGAGAAACTCTATTAATTCTCGGCCACCTTTCTAGATATGCCTAGCTAGGTTCTTTGTACACTATATACATCTTTTTTCTTCACTTGGATAATGAACTGAATTTTCGAGCTTAAAGGAAGTGGCGTCCTGAGTTTTAAAAAAGGAATTCTCAATATGACATTCTATTGATTCTGGGTAAAATTTAGCTCTACCCAGAATTTGGAAGATAGTTATGCTAAACTAGCTTCTCCTTCCGTTCTATACACTTTCCTGGATCAAGAATTGGACCAAAATGTTGTTGTTTTAGTAGCAAGCCTAAATGTCAGACAGGGTCACCCCGAGTGTATTGCTCTTGGCCGGGTCGATTTAAGAAAACGGCGCGGGTCGTTTCGGCACGATGGGTGCAGCACAAGTACTGCTACCGTTCTCGTAGAACCGGCAATACAAGAAACTAGCCGTGTAGGCAATGTAGGTCATTTAACGTTACCCAGGGTGCACCAACGGGGAGGCGACCTACTCTTACACCTCAAACATAACATTGGGTTGATAATATTTTGGGTCTTCACAACCCAATTGCGACTTACCTGCGACCAGCTAAACAGAAGTTCATATTTAGCTCCCAATATCAAATTCGGTGCTCTTCTGTTGACATCGGATTGGTAAGTTGTTGGCCCACAGTCACAACTCTTTCCTATTTTAGACTTAACTCTTGGAACATCGGGACGTGGAACACTTTTGGGAATTTTCAGCATTAGATACATTTTTACCCGCTTTTCAACACAACCTTTGAAACAAACTTGCTTCATTTTCAACACCAGCTATTGGACCACGGGTCTTGAGAACACTTTCACCTATTCCCAACACCAGATCTGGGAACACTAACTAATTTCAACACAAGCTGTTGGAGGATCAGCCTTTCGAAAAGTCTTTTCAATTTTCAACCCCAGCTCTTGGAACATTTACTAATTTTCAATACAATCACTTGGGACGTCAGCCTCGGGAACACCCTAACCCACTTTTAACACCAGCTCTTGGAACACTTACTTATCTCAACAACAGCTCATGGAAAACTTGCCAATGTTCTATACAAGGTCTTGAAACATCAGTTTTCAGGAATCTTTTGCCCATTTTCATCACCAACACTTGAAGAATCAGGGCAATTCTAAATAATTTTTGACTTCGAACCGTTACACCCATATTTTCATATATTTTTGCTCAAAAACTATGTATATGAGAGTGATATCATCCGCAAAGTGAAAAATTATTTCGAATTGACCTGTATATCTTGGAACACTCGTTTTTCAAAACACTTATAAGCAACGACCTCAGAATTTTTTCGAAAAAGCTCTATTTTTGAAATTGGTTAAAGAACACCCTATCTCAGAATATCTTTCAACAACGCCCGATTTTAAAGTTTGAAAACTGTCCTACCAAAGCAGATGTACTGAATTTTCGTTCTGGAATGGTGTTTTTGAAACTTATTCTGAGATAGGGTGTTCCTGAATCAAATGTTGAAGTTGCGGGTTTTTGAAAAATATTTTGTATTAGGGCGAACTTCCACTAAGCCGTCGAAATGCAGTTGAAGAAGGGCTGGTCCAGACTTGAGGATAAATAAGTTTATTGACATGTACGTTCTCATTCAATCTAAGAAAAATTAAGAGGTCCTATATGAAGGACCATAGTGAGTTGACTGTTAGAACAGCCTGTAGATGAATTCCAGTTTTCGCTAATGCTTAATTTCCATCTCCTAAAATCTCTAAATTCATTTTGCCAAATTTTAGCGACTTTTGCGATTCCAGTGAAAGAAAATCGCTATAAATCTCCATCTTTGCTTCATTTTTTGGCATATTTAAGCGATGAACGCAAAATGAATCAGATAACGTAGATCAGCTGTTTTTGACAGCTACTAAGCTAAATTTGCGATTCTCCAATTTTAGCCATCTCGTAAAATCTCCAATTTTCTCCAAAAGCTGGCAAATTTTGGCGACGAAAAAAAGTTGTTGCTAAAACGCAAAAAAATAGGAAAAAGGGTAGAATTATGTTGTTTTAGGCCCTAAAATTACTCAAAAACAATAAATATGTGTAATTTTTAAAAAAATTGATATTTAATTATGTATTTGCTCATTATTTTGGAAATTGTATTTTTTTATATCCTACTAAAACTGCAAAAAACACGTAGGAAAAAGTCGGGAGAGGAATCAAAAGTCGAGTTTCAGTCCTAGAAATCATAATCCGGAGTCACAAAAGTAATATTATTTATCATTTAAAAGTTATAACTAAAAAACATTCTTTGTTTCCGTATAACAATTTTATAGAGAAAAACTCAATAAATAATTAAATTAAGGTGTATATAACAATTTAAAATCTGTTCTTAACCGACTTTAATAAACAAACACAAATCTTTTTACCGAAAATGGAATTTCTTTTGTAATTAAAAAAGTAGAGTAACGCTGAAAAGTAAGGGATTAGTAGCTAGTAACTTCGGGCGTTTCGGTTTACTTCTGGCTTTTTCTGAGTTGTAAAGGATCACAACTAAATTGACATCTTGCAGTGATGCCTGCGTGCCATCTATAGTGCAGATAATGCGCTATTATCATAGCTAGGCGGCTTGTGTATCAGAATCGCAAATAAGCGGCATCTCCTAAAATTCTGCGAGTTCATTTGCTTAAGCATTTTAGCATATTTTAGCATTTACGAGATGGAGATGGATGGAGATTTCTAGAATTCGCCTGCTGGTTCGCCTATTCGTCTTCAGTCAGATTAAATTCTCCCACTCTTGAGACTCAAATCTTTACATTCAGATCTCATTTGTTTAGGCTTATTCATGATATTTCACATTTTACTGCATACATTGAAAAAAGTTACTCAATTATTAGGTCATAAATTAACCATTTAAACACCGCGACTTTAATGATGACAACAATTCTAAAATATGAAGTGAAAGAAAACGAGGGAACAAAAACAGAATCAAAAACACTAATTCTCGAACATGTTGACATGATGGTATTAATCAATTTGTTAAGAGTTATATACGAAACAGCAATAACAACAACAACAACATCAAAAACAGCAAGAACAACAACAACAACAGTGTGAGAAATCTAGGAAAAGGCTAACACGTACGAGAACTAGACAGAACAGATACACAATAGGTTTGTTTATTGGGCTGCTCTAGCTTACGCCAGATTGAGATATTTCACAAAATTGTGTTTAACGAACACTTTTCTTGCTCTAGGTTGCTCTATCTTTTGTTTCATGAGTACGCTCAAAACAAAACTAGAGTAATCCAGATCACAAATTTCTGCTCTAGCTTTTTTTATGGAGTAAGTTAGAGCAGAAAAGCAATTGTCAGTCAGGAAAAAATAAATTTTTGAAAACTTCAAAAAAATTAGCTTGCAAGAAAATCAATGTTTTTGTATACGTGAATTTGCATTAATTTTGAAGATTTAAACAAAAAACCAAATAAAGAGAAACTATCGAAATTCATGTGTTTCATGGCATTTCTGCTCTGAGTTGCTCTAAGTTGCTCTATTTCTATTTTGACAGCTGCCCTGTTCTGCTCTGCTCTAACCTGCTCTGAACTTTTTTTTGGTCAGTAAACAAACCTAATACAACATAATAATAAAAATCAATAAACAAACCATAAAAACGCAAACAAGACAGTAGAGAACAGACAACAACGAACAAACAAAAACAATAAGAACAAACATTAAAAAACGTGAAACAAAGCACACACAAAAAGCAATAAAAAATACGAATAAAGTTATAATAAAAAGAAAAGTAAAACAAAATGACAACAATAATCACAACAACGACAAATCAATATCATCAAGCGACAATAAAAATTCAACACACCATAATTTTTGATTGTCAAAAGATGAGTTCGAAGAAGATAAAAAAACAAAAGGACACAACAAAAAAAAAGGAGCAATAAAAAATAACAACAAAACGAATGAAACTCACCTTATTACGCGATGGTCCAACAAAACATGACGTCTCTGCGGCTGCTGGACCGTGACAACGACGACAGTCATTTAACTTTGCAGACCACACGCTCATTGCGAAAGTAATTTATGGAGCAATTCTTGCTATGAAACGATGGACCGAGTAGAGTTTGCGTGTGATGCTCGAGTCCATAGGTGACATGTGCGTGCGTGCGTGCGTGCGTACCACAGTGCGAAGATGAGATGTGCTGAGCCTGTCGAGTCGGTTGGGCAATTAACACAAACTCACCACGCGCATGCGCAACCGAATGGACCAGGGAGCGTTGAGATCGTGTGCTATGTCACTGTTGCAACTGGCAAGTTGGTCACGCAAGCAACATAATTCAAAATTAAAGAATTTAAATTACGCCAAGCAGCATAGCTGCAGTGAGAAAAAAAACAAACAAATATAAAATGAAGGTAGATTAAGAATCAAAACAAAAAATACAAGTAACTATTTATGCTGCGATCTACACAGCTGATCTTATCAGCGCCAACCAACAAGCATGGAATCACCAATAAAACAAACCAAATATACAGCTCATAAGTATTTGAGTATAAAAAACTAAAATAAGAAAAAAAAGTAGAAGCCATGCATACAATTAACACAATACGACGAGCCTGAAAGCTAAAAGAAATTGGGAATAATAATAAACAGAATCATAAGCCGTAAAGACAAAAGCGATTACGATCATCGCGCAAGAAAGGAATTTTAGTCAACTGAAACATTGAGTTAGCAGAGGCGACAATAAAAAAAATAAAACTTACGTAACATAAGTACAGTGTTGTGTGGTACAACTGAACAGTATGCTTAGATCAGAAGGAAAACTGATGAGAATATATCGATGAATGAGTGGAAGATCGCCCTATTTAAAAATATTTTTCAAAAAAGTCTTTCACAAACGCCGTTTGAAGAACGCCCCCTATCTAAGATCGATTCAAAAACACCCGTATCAACGAAAGCTCTATGTATGTATATTCAGCTTCGATAAGCCGTTTTCGAAAAAAATCCCAAATGAAGAGCCCCCAAAAATATTTTGAAATTGGGGTGGTCTTCCACTCAGCCTTCGATATATCTTCTATTTCAAGAATCGAAAGAAAGCAATTTCATTTAAATGAGACTTTTTTCTATACATTTTTTCTCGATTAAGATTGTCTCTCAATTAAAACCCATTTCTCACAGCCGAAAATATTTTCCACTTTTCATATATTTAGCAGGATTTTTTCCTACTTTTAGTCGTTTATTTTAATATACCATCATCATTATATTCCTGTTGGAGCATAGGGCCTCGACCACCGACTTGAATCGAATACTATACCCATTCCCTTACCATTATCATTCCATTACCATACCATTACCAAATTTAAATAAAGCAAAAAAACTCAAATAAAAATAGTTAAATCAAACAAAACAAAGAAAAAATAACACAATTCAAAAAAAAAAAATAAAAAAAAAAATTAAATAAGATAAAACAAAAAAAAAAAAAAAAAAAAAAAAAAGTAAAATAAAATAAATTAAAACCAAATAAAATAACATAAACAAATGAAATAAATGAAGACAAAAAAGAAATAGAAAATAAAATAAAATAAAGGAAGACAAAAAAGAAATAGAAAATAAAATAAAATAAAGGAAGACAAAAAAGAAATAGAAAAAAAAAACAAAACATAATAAAATAAAAAATTTAAACTATAAAATAAAAAAATAAAATAATAATAAAAAAAATTAAAAAAATAAAACAAAATAAAAAAAAAATGAAAAAATTAAAAAAAAAAAAATTAAATAAAATAAAACAAAAAAAAAAATAAAATGAAATAAAAAAATATAATGAATAAATGAAATAAAAAAAAAAAAAAAACAAGGTAAAATTTAATACATACTATAAAATAAAATAAAAAATAATAACAAAAAAAAAATAAAAAAAAAATAAAATGAAACAAAATAAAATAGTATAAAAAAAGAAAATAAAATAAAATAAAAATAAACAAAAAAAAAATAAATAAAAAAATAGAAAAAAATAAAACAAGAAAAAAAAAAATAAAATGAAATAAAAAAAAATTAAATTTAATAAAAATAAAATAAAAGAAAATAAAAAAAAATAAAATAAAATAAAAAATAAAATTAAATAAAATAAAAATAAAATGAAAAAATAAAATTAAATAAAAACAAAAAAAAAAATAAAAAAAATTAAAAAATAAAAAACAAGATAAAAAAATTTAATTAAAAGAAACTAAACTAATAAAAAAATTAGGTAAAATGAAATTAAAAAATAAAATAAAACTAAAAAAAATTAAATAAAATAAAATAAAGTGAAATAAAATATAAAAATATAGTCAAAGAAAGATAAGTAAAATAAAATAAGAAAAATAAAATAATTTTTTTTTCGTAGTTTGTAAAAAAAATTACCCATTCATAGTTATTTTCAATTGAAATTTAACCATACATTCTAATAAAAAATGGGTTATCTTGTCCGCTTTTTTACTGAAGTTGAAAAAAATAAAAAAAATGTCTTGGGTTGCTATAATTTTTCACAATACTGTACATTACATATGTATGCCCAACCATGCAACATATCGACGCATGCATTGAATGCCAACAGGTATTTTTTGTGTTGTTTTTTGACTGTTGTCGTTGGCAAGGACTGCTGGAGCCATTCGTTGGTCTTCCCCAACCCAACTTGCCTGGTTCGTTGTTGTTGTTGTTATTATTGGTAAATTAACGTGCCTTTCATGCGCGCTTGAGCCATAAATTAGTTGACAGTTAAATGTGACAAACACGAAAGACACTTGCAATGCATGTTTGCTTTTGTAGAACCAACAGCCAGAACAACAACAACAACAACAACACCAACAACAACAACAACAACAACAAATGCAACAAAATTATCAAAAGCATTGCAATTGTTGTAAATTAAAACGGATGCGACCTTTGAGTTGCACATTTGAGATTGGTGAGCTCTGAGCCTGCTTAAAATGAGAAGAGAAGTGAAGACAAATTGCATGTGATATTTTGACTAATCACTGAATAAGTTCTTGTTATCAAAAAAAAAAAAAAAACAAAAGAGTAAGCCCCAGCACCTTAAATCATCTCTCGTAAGTTATCTGATTGCATGCTTTTCAAAAGAAAAAAAAATTTCTCACTTCATCGATGCATTGTTTCACAGTCACCCTTCAAATTGAGCTATATTTTTACTCCCCTTTCCCCTCAAGCCAATTTGCCACAGCTCACTTTGAAAATTGGGTGGTCAACAGTTTATTAAAAAAATTCTCGAAGCTGTCGATTGCCTCCTGCCGTTCGATACGCAACATTTCCGCTAAAGTGTGGCCAGCCAAGGGTCATTTATTTGGTTGTTGCGCATGCGCGACGTCAATATTGGCTTAGCGAACAATTTCGCTGTGCTTTGATGAAATTTAATTGGAATTTTTAATATCGTCTGGGAGTAGGTAAATACATATTAACATACCTGTGAAAGTGTAAATTGGACAGTAATTATAAAATTTAATTATTTAACACTTAATCACTATATTTTACTTATGAACTTTATTTTACTTTTGGCGTAAATGCGCAGAAAAAAGAGTCAGAAGTGCTGGATTACGAGCTTGTTCAGCAAAAATTATTTCTATGAAGCCCACTGAATCTTCTGTTGTAAAAAATCTAAATTTTTTATACTGCTTTATTAAGTACACTGAGAGAAAAACAGTGCAATGTTGAAAATTTCATGTTAAATTGAAATGTTTACAGCTCAAAGTGAATATTTCGTTGCTGGGCGAAACAAACAAAATTGTAAATTTAACATTGATTCATTGTCAAAATGAAGTGTGTTCAATTTTAAAACAACATTTTTATACTCGATGCAACAATTTTCAAGGTAGGCTCATTACGGTTTTTTGTCGATTTGACTTGTTTTTTTCTGAATTTGCACTGTTTTTTACTCAGTGTAATACTTTTAAACCAAAAGTAAATATTTTTCTATGTGAAAATATAAATTGCAACATCTGCCAAATTCGGAAGTATTTAATTTTTTTTTTATTTTACCGTAATTATATGCGTTCGCAAAATTATTTCCCACGATTATTATATCCAACATGAAATACAAAGCAAATAAATCCAAAATAAAATAAATAATTTATACAAAAAAATGCAACATATTTAATTTATGTAATATGAGGTAGCCTACATAAACTTATTTTTTAGAAAAAAAAAAACAGAAAAATAAAAAAAAAGAACACACGGCTTTAAGTTAGTACACGACTGAAATCCCCCAACTTGAAAGTACGAAGATACCTTTAAAGCAGGCATGGCCACCTAGTGGCTCCTTGGCCAGATTTTATGGCAGGCCTTGGCGGTGGGAGTAAAATGAAAAAAATGTTAATGTTAAAAAGTTCGTAACGGACTTTTTCAATGTTAAAAGGTTCGGCGTTAGCAACATAACTTGACAAAAATAAATATAAGCGTTGCCTACATTTAGGCGTATAACGTTTTACTAATGTACCGATTACATAAAATTGGAGCTGTACATTGCATTACTTTAAAATTGGATCTGTAAGCGTTGCCTACATTTAGGCTATACTACTAACAGTGTGACGTTGTACTGATATTAGCAGCAGGCCGATTACATAAAATTGGAGGTGTACATTGCATTACTTTAAAATTGGATCTGTAAGCGTTGCCTACATTTAGGCTATACTACTAACAGTGTGACGTTGTACTGATGTTAGCAGCAGGCCGATTACATAAAATTGGAGCTGTACATTACATTACATTAAAATTGGACCTGTAAGCGTTGCCTATATTTAGGCTATACTACTAACAGTATGACGTTGTACTGATGTTAGCAACAGGCCGATTACATAAAATTGGAGCTGTACATTACATTACATTAAAATTGGACTTGTAAACGTTGCCTACATTTAGGCTATACTACTAACAGTGTGACGTTGTACTGATATTAGCAGCAGGCCGATTACATAAAATTGGAGCTGTACATTACATTACATTAAAATTGGACTTGTAAACGTTGCCTACATTTAGGCTATACTACTAACAGTGTGACGTTGTACTGATATTAGCAGCAGGCCGATTACATAAAATTGGAGCTTAAAGCTGGCTTTACTGTTAACAGGTTAAGCCTGTACAGCTCTAAAGTCATAAATATGCTCATTGAGTTTTCATAAATATTATAATTGCATAAGTTGATAAAAAGTGATATGCAATAGCTTTACCGCGGCAGTCCCCGAGTGCCACACATACTTTTTTTTTCAAATACAGGGTGTTGGTTTTAGTAAAAAATAGAATAAAAGCTGAACTTGGCATGATGGGCTAAAAGTTTGTATGGATGAAATATTGCCTTGGTGAATACCTTTCTAAAAATGTATCACTTTTGAAAATCGAACGTAAAATATAGAAATTATAGAAAAAACAAATTTCGCTGTTTTTACAGGGTGACAAAAAAATTAAAAATTTATTTTTTGAAAATATCATAAGATAAGTGTTCAAACTGGGGGGGGGGGGGGGGGGGGAAGGGGGTTCTTAACATTTTCAACTTTTTTTCCTCCTTACACCGTGATACACTCTACTGCACTCAGGTCTCAATTTTAGATTTTCGTGTTCTTCATTTTTCGGTCTTAAAAAAGGAACACTTGGTCTTGAAAATATACCACCCTGTCTTAAAATAACAAAAAAGTTCTTGAAATGCGAACGAAGTTATCGGAAATAGAACGGTCGGTGTTGTCAACAGAACTATGTTGTCGAAAATAGAACGGCCGGTGTTATCATCAGAACACATAACGAGAACGTTACAACATCGTTGCATACTTTTAGGCATCTAGTCTGTAAACAACTTTAACAGAACAAATCCAACAGTGAAGATACTGTCATTGCTGTCATAAAACATAGCTGCAATTAAACGCCGGCAAACATAAAGACGCGATGGCCTGGTGGTAAACCCCTCCGTTCAGCAGTCAAAGCAGTGTGAGCTCGACTCCGGGTGGAGGCAAACCACAAAAAATAGTGAGAAATAATTTGTCATTCAGAAGAACTCTGAAAAATCATTTTTTTAGATTTTTTGTTTACTTTGACCCAAACTGTTCCTAAAATGAGCCCAATACTTTCTCAGAATAAATTAAAAATGTTTATAAATCAAGTCCAAACTGTTCATGGGACACAAGACATGTTCTTGAAAAATCCGTTCTCAAAATAAGACCATCGTTCACGAGTTAAGTCAAAACTTTACTGACAGACTTTTGTGCACGAATGTTCTCAGTTTTGGACTTGTTTCGTTCGTTTTAGAACGATTTTTTCTTTGAGTGTGGACACCTCTGCTTTGAATCTTGGCTTTCCTTATCAGCAAAACCAAAGAAAAAAAATAAACGCAGTCTCAGCGTAAGCAAAAAAGTTGCAAAAAGGAAAAAAAAAATTAAAAAATATTTAGGCAGGTGCATTAGGGTGTTTTACTTCCGAGTGATTGTTTTTTTGGCTACTCACTGCGCAAAAAAAAAAAACAAATTCATTTTAAATGCAGGATGTTAAAATTTCTTTTATCAGAGCAATACACTGTAAGGGGGATAATCTCTGTGTAGCACTGGTTTTGCTGATTTTTTTCATTGACTGATTTCTGCAAGACAAAAATCATTGAAAAGCTAAAAATCTCAATACGTCTTCGCTTCAGATGGTTATTTTCCAGGTAAAAATTCTTTTTTCTGGGTGAAATATTTTATTTTTTGAAACCAGCTAAGACGGCAACGCTTTCCCAGATGTTTTAACCTTTAGATCAGGACACGGCAAAATTGGAAGTGAATGGGTGTTAGCGAAAGAGCGGTTATCGCATCTGTTTGCTCCGTCGCTCACTAGCAAGTACCGAAACCGTGCATAACCAATGACATCCATTGATTGGTCAATGCGATCATAGCAAAGAGTGTAATAATCTATGTGAATTTGTTTCTCAGATTTTCGGACAATTGTCCCACTAAGTGCCTAGGCCTGCTTTAGATTATTTTTTTCCTTAAGAGAATCCATTTTCAAAGCTATGCATTGCGGGAAAAATGCCATATGAAAACAAAATACCCTAATGTAGGTATACATGCCATAAACATAGGGAAATCAGAGGCCGGCATCAAATTAAACAAAGAGATAAACGTGTTAACTTTGCATGAATTAATAAAAATAAATATAAAATTTAAATAAATTAACACTGCATAAATGCATAAGCAAATTCGTCTTCGAAGCTGACAGCTTAAGGCGACTTATCCATGTTCAAATAAAAAAGCATTGTTAGGGAAATATAATCTTTATGGCAGCATTAATGTAGTTTTTTTTTTTTTTGTTTTATTTTATGATTTATTTATTTGTATTAAAATTTGTTTGAATAAAGTCTTACCGCGATGTGAGAACACTTCAAAAATCAGCTGAGACTAGCACAGTGGCAATAACTTTTTTTTTTTTGTTTAGAAGCATGTGAAATTGAAATTGAAAAATTTCTTACATACAAAAAACAAGTTATTTTGTATGGAAGAAAAATTTTTTTTTGATTTTACTGTGAGCCACTGTACATAAAAAAAAATTCTGACGTGTACATGAAAATCGCCGATACACCTCTATCTTTATTTTTTGTCCCCTTTCCGAGAAAGTCTATTTGGTTCATAGGACAGAATGTGTGTAGAACAGTGTAATATTTTCGAAAATCTCGATAACTATAGGAATTATCATAAAATGTTCTCAAAATTACAACAAAACGATCCCAAATTGGCCCCTTTCC
>CAXKVI010000334.1:0-2500 GCA_964058755.1 Campiglossa producta
GAGATATTATGTTCCAGACCCATCCGGTCCGCATGAGTCCGCTACACAACTTCTCATCCCAGAGATATGGCCCGGTGAGCATCTTAACGAATCTGGGAGTACTGCTGCTCTGTATCATGATGATGGTCCCTTCTGTTCTTACTAACCAGGCTCGATGTTATTGTTGCTATGCGGTCCGAATAACAGATTGGCTTTTGAAGATTATAGCTATCCTATCCTTAGATATTGTATAGGGGAGTATCCTGGGGTGTGACACGCACTAAAGTTGTAGGTCACTGACGTTAACATTTAGGAACTAAAAATCATCCGGCCATGATTAAAAAACATTCTCGAAATGGTCGAAAAACAGTCCCGAAAAAGTCCGGAAATGATTCCGAAAACAATCTTAAAAGAGTTCCAAAATTATCTCTGAAACAAACAAGAAACAGTCCCGAAATGATCCCGAAAAAAATCTCGAAACAATCACGAAAACAATCGCGAAATGGTTCCAAAAAGGTGATCCTGAAAGCAATACTGAAATGGTCCGAAAGCATGGCTTCGAAAAAGTCCCGAAATGGTCCCGAAAATAATTTCGAAAAAGGCTATAACTTATGACGAAATGGTGCGAAAACAATTTCGAAAAAAGCCCGAAATAATTCGACAACAATCCCAAAATATTTTCCAACATGGTCCCAAAAAAGTCTCAAAAAAGTCCCTAAAGGTTCCCGGGAACAATCCCACAATCCCTTCATTATGTCGAAAACAATCTCGAATTAATTCAAAAGACAATCCCAAAGGATTTCCTAAATGATGTCGAAAAATTCCCGAAATGGTCCTCAAAAAGGTCTCTACTTTATCTCGAATAAAATAAAGAAGTGCCGGCAGAAGATGTTTTGGGTTTTTGGGTGCAAGAACAGTATTCGTTTCTGAAAATAAACGGCAAGAAGAACGTTTCCTACATTGATACACGAATGCATTCGCAAAGATTGCACTACAGGAAGAACGTTCCTACAATGATTCGAGAATGCATTCGCGAAGATTGAACGTTTCCTACATTGAATCACGAATGCATTCGCGAAAAATTTAACTACAATAAGAACGTTCCTACATTGATTCGAGAATGCATTCGCGAAGATTGGACTATAAGAAAAAGTCCATACATTGATTCGAGAATATATAAGAGATTGATTCGCGAATGCATTCGCGAAGGAGAAGAATATAAATATTTTTATCTCAGCTTTTTTTTGTACATCTGCCTACCTGGACTCGGCTAAAGAATTGAAATTGATGGAATAGAAGGCGTAAGTACAGAACCCTTTATGTTAACGGAGGATCGGGGATATTCAATAATTTACCTTTAACACCGTCTTTGGTGTAATAATCATTAGACTTCGCTTGCAGATGATTTAAACGGTTTAAGCGATCATTCTGATTTTGTCATCTTCTTTCGGTTCGCTTTGTTTTAGTTAGGTAACATCGCGTTTTACTTTCTATAATTCTTTGCTTCTCATTTCAATGTAAACTGCTTTGCAAGACGTGACTCACTCACAACTTGAACATGCCCTTACCTACCTACAGCCATTCTCTAACCACTTTGCCACACTTTACGTGTTACCAGCCCTTACCACATTTATAACTAGACGATATTACTTTTGGCTCGCTTTAACTCGCCGCTTTAGATTGTTTCCTCTACTCGTTATGCAATGCAATTTTACTCGCTTTAAGTTAAACTTATTTTGTACGCTTTGTAAGTTCCATTACACAAGTTTGTCATTTATTTGCACAAACGCTTACACATGCAAACAGTGACACACACAAACATACATACATATATAGTTCGTCGCATTTACTCATGGTAATGCAACTTTGCTATGAGATTTACAGTATATCCTTGCTGGCTTTTGTTGGGGTTTAACACTGCTGCACACGTGAACAGCATAAGGACTATTTAAGTCATGCCAATATAGCCAAGTTGACAAGAGTTCGCGGAATGTTACAACAACAACAAAAGCAACAACTGGTACGTAAAACCAACCAAAGCAACAGCATTGGTAAATACAATTAAAATAACAACAGCAATAACAACAGCAATGGTAGTTGCATTAAAAGAGAAAAAAACAGCTTTTAATCGTTCGTAATACGTAATCACCCCAAACGTTTGAAGTTGTTGAACTGCAATTGCTGCTACTATGAAAGGTGCTGCAACAAGCAATTCCTCTCCCTACTCGACGTCCTTGGCTCGCTGCTTGTAAAGTAGCCCTCCGCGTGTACTTTCAAAGCACAGTGGGTAAAAAATAAATAAAATAAAATAAAATAAAATAAAATAAAATAAAATAAAATAAAATAAAATAAAATAAAATAAAATAAAATAAAATAAAATAAAATAAAATAAAATAAAATAAAATAAAATAAAATAAAATAAAATAAAATAAAATAAAATAAAATAAAATAAAATAAAATAAAATAAAATAAAATAAAATAAAATAAAATAAAATAAAATAAAATAAAATAAAATAAAATA
>CAXKVI010000334.1:7500-22500 GCA_964058755.1 Campiglossa producta
ACAACAATGAGCCATTGAGGTGTACAGTGTTTTGCACTGTTGCATGCACAAAATACGTGCTTGCTTTCCGCCATAGTCTAAGAATGTTTGAGTTTTCGACGCTATTGATCGAGCAGTGTTTAACATTTAGAGACCGCAATTATTCCATGTCAGCGAATCCAATGAGAAGTAAGTACTGCCTTAATCATTTATTGATATACAATCGGAATTTTTAAGTAGCTGCTTAACCCTATATCCGAACTCACCAGGTACTAAACGTACTTTTCAGAAACCTCTCTAGCATCTAACGAGGCCAAACTGCAACAGATAATTAGATCTAGAATTTTAATACATACCACTTCATTCGCTTTCTCAAAGTACGGTTTACGCTAACCGTCAGTTTTTTGACAGATAACCGAGCAACTTCGGTCATTTATACTTCCTGTAAGCGGTAACCGGACATTGCAAAAATGCCCATAAGTCGCTTAACCCTTTCGGTCCGACTGGTACACATATGTCCCTAGTTCATTTTCGTCTTGGGTGATGCCACTTTGAGTGGTTTACAAGGTTGCCAAATATCTCAATTTTTTATGCTGAGAAAGATCCGCCAGAATAAAATAAATTGAAGGTATTTGCGTCAACATACCAACTAAGACATTTTTAAGTAGGGTTGCCACCAAGAATTGCCACCTAACCGCATTTAATTTATTTCTTGTTTATATGAGCCACTCTCTCGGAAATCTTTTGACCAATTGCGATGAAATTTGGTATATAGATATTGTGTTGCTGCTTGAAGCGGCTATCAGGACTTCCATTTAAGTTAATACCGAATTAATTCCGGTATAGCGTATCCTGTGTCAGCCTTTTAATATACATAAATACATACATACGTATACGGTTAAACATTTTAGCCTAAATTTTTACCTTTTTTGTACTACATATATGACCAAACCAAATTTGGTTTCAAATTTAATCTAAACCAGTTTTCAAGAAATTTGATTAAATGAAACGGGTTTCACTTTTAAACCAGAAATGTTTCAACGCGAGCCAAGACTCCCCCACATCATGACCGTCTGCTCTACCACTGAGCTACATCGCACACATAAATGTTGTTGGCAAAATTTAATCTTGAATAAGCTTTCAAAAATAAATTTTAATTTTCAAACCAAAAAGTTTTAATTTTAAACCGAAAAGTTTTAATAGTAAAATAAAATTTAAAGAAGTGGCACTTACAGCCGACTGTTCTACCGCTAAACTATGAAATTGAAAGTCTTTTTAAACTTTTGGAAGGTGTAAAATATTCGGAAAAAAGTTTAAAAAATCGTTAAAATTTTAGACAGATTTAAAATTTAGGCTAATTTTTTAACCGGGTACACAATGAGAAAAAAAGTTTTGAAAAATTAAATACGATCGTCCCTTATCTTACTATGTACAACTTTAAATAAAACAATTTTGTTCTAACTATGAAATACTTTGAACTAAAATTAGTAATATCGATTCAAAAATACATATTCAATTCAAAGTTGCAGCGATTTTCATTTAAGGTTGCGCAATTTTCAGTTATCATTGAGCAATCTTAGATCAAGCATAAACTAACTGTGTTTTAATATTCTGATTTTGTTTTAAGATTTTATATTGTTAAAACAAACACGAATCAATGTTAATTCAAGCATTAACTAATTTATATAAAAAATCGAACATTTTCCAATTTTATTATTAAATCAACATGCTCCATACTTGGATTAAGAATTTTTCACCTTGCCCGAAATTCTTGACTGCTTATGTTTGCTTTAAGATTGTTTCTGCTTGATTTTGCAAATTTTTTTTTCTGAGTGTACATTAGAGCGTATCACGGTGTATGGAGGAAAAAAAAGTTGAAAATGTTCCCCCCCAGTTTGAACACTTACCTTATGAGGTTTTCAAAAAAAAATTTTTTTATTTTTTTGTCACCCTGTAAATTTGTTTTTTTCTATAATTTCTATATTTCTCGTTCGATTTTCAAAAGTGATACATTTTTAGAAAGGTATTCACCAAGGCAAGATTTCATCCATAGAAACTTTTAGCCCTTCATGCCAAGTTCAGTTTTTATTATATTTTTACTAAAACCAACACCCTGTATTTGAAAAAAAAAAAAATTTCCGGAAAACTAAGAAAAAAAGGGCTAAAAGTTTCTATTGATGAAATATTGCCTTTGTGAATACCTTTCTAAAAATGTATCACTTTTGAAAAACGAACTAGAAATATAGAAGTTATAGAAAAAAACAAATTTCGCTGTTTTTACAGGGTGACAAAAAAATTAAAAAATTTTTTTTTGAAAACCTCATAAGGTAAGTGCTCAAACTGGGGGGGAACATTTTCAACTTTTTTTTGGTGATACGCTCTAGTGTACATATATGTATATTCCCATATAATTTTATAAGATTTGCTGATACTTGAAAAGATAAACTTGCGGAGTACCAAGAAAGTAGAGTCAAAAGAATAAGAGCGACAACGAGTACAAGCAACGACAACAACAACAACAACAACGACAACAACAACAACAACAACAACAACATAACAAACTTCCATAAGATAAGAAAGCACTCAACAACAAATCTAAATCAAAGGAAGACGATAGAGAATAAGCATAACAAAGGGTAGACAACAACAATAAGCACAGAGCAGCGGTTGTGTTTTGTGGCGTTGGCTGTAACCGAAGTGTAAGAAGTACAAGAACAAGAATATATAAAGAAAAGGAGCTGCTGCTGCCGATTTGCTTTACAACTTTGCAACATGCAACTTTCATTGTTTGCCATACAACTACACTTGTCTTTGGAAATGTTTTCGGGGCTGTAGGTACATTATTGAGAGTGTTGTTTCTATTGTTGTAGTTTGCTGTAGCTGCTGTTTCGAGCGTAATTTCTTGTTATTATTGTTATTGCATGCCACAATGGCTAACAGCACACACCTCCTCCTCCTCCTCCTCTCTTGGGCTTTCAATGGCTTGTGGTGCTCGAACGTGCGTATGCCTTTTAAGGTCTTGTGGGAGGCCAGAGACCGCAGCAAGTACAGTTGTTGCGGCGCTCATTAAAAAACTTTTGTTGCTTCAATAGTTTTCGCTTTAGTTTGGGCTATTGTTGGTCTTTTTGTAATACACATACATTCACGCTGATTTACAACAACAATAATGGGGTATTACATGTATATGCATTCAAGGCTGCATACAAGTTTGCATGCATTTGTATTTATTTATGTATATGTGAAAACTTTCGCCAATACACTTGGCATTGTCCAAAGAGTTATGCGCACATCCAATTGAATATGCAGATTTTGTTTCAACTAAATTATTTCTTCATATTTAATTGGATGGTTTGGCGTAGTAACTGCAAGTATATTGAAAAAAAGTTCATACTTCCTTTTCCAGACATAAGTAAGTTCAATCAACAAATCCTGTACGATATTATAAGAGAAAAATATACGAACACAAGCTTCTCGCTTTCGAATTAATTCAATTTAATTTGGTTTATTTACTTACTTACTTAAAATAGCCTTTAACCGCCTTGACGATTTTGACCGTCCAACATGTTTCGTCAGCCGGCTCTTTGTTGGCCCAACTGGCGCCAATTGGAGACACCGCGTGTTCTCAGATCTGTCGCCACTTGGTCCTGCCATCGGAGTTCATTCGCACCACGTTTCCTAGCCAGCGAAACCGCTGGGGTTTAATTCGCTCTACAGCTCATACAGGGTCCATAAATCTTTCGAAGAAATTTTCTCTCGAATACTCCCAAAGCCGCCTCGTCAGATGCTGTCAGTGTCCATGCTTGTTGAGGCCAATGATGTCGATGTCGTCGGCATACGCCCACAGTAGTACGCTCTTGTAATATATTGTTCCAGCGCGATTAAGTTCTGCAGCTTGTATTATTTTCTCAACATCAAATTAAAGAAATCGCACGATAGGGAGTCGCCCTTCCTGAAACCTCGCTTAGTTTCGAACGGCTCGCAGAGGTCCTTCCCTATTCTGGCCGAGCTGGTGATGTTGCTCAGCGTCATTTTGCACCGCCGTATAAGTTTTGCTGGGAAACCAAAATCAGACATAGCGGCATATAGGCAACTCCTTTTCATGCTGTCGAAGGCGCCTTTAAAATCAACAAAGAGATGGTGTGTGTCGATCCTTTTCTCACGGGGTTTTTCCAAGATTTGGCGTATTGTAAAAATATGGTCGACGGTAGTTTTACCAGGTCTTAAGCCACACTGATAAGTTCCAATCAGTCGGTTTATGTCAGGCTTCAGTCTTTTGCACTATACGCTTGATAGGACCATACATATATGCGATACTCAAAAGGCTGATTCCACGATAGTTGGCGCAGTTTGCGGGCTCACCCTTTTTATGGATTGGGCAGAGAACACTTAGATTCCAATCTTCAGGCATGCATTCATCCGACCATATTCTGCACAAGAGCTGATGCATGCACCTTCCAAGCTCCTCGCCGCCGCATTTGAATAGCTCATCGCGCAGGCCATCAGCAACCGCCGCTTTATTGTTTTTTAGCCGTGATATAGTTATTCCGCCTCGTTAGTCGGGTTGTGGAACTTCGATTCCATCGTATTCGATTGTGGGGTCGGATTCGCCCTCTTTTCTGGATTGTTGCTTTGTTCCTCCGTTTGAAAGGGCAGGATAAGTGTCCCCTCCATAGTACTCTCTGAACATCTGCCACCAGGTCGCCGTTGTCATTTTTACAGGAGTTTAACTTGGCTTAATTTAATTTAATTTATTTTCATTTTGTGTGTTTTTTTTATTCTAAACTATTTTTTGTATTTTATTTAATTTAATTTTATTTATTTTACTCTTTATTTTATTTAATTTTATTTTATTTTATTGATTTTATTTTTATTTTTTTTTTATTTGATTTGATTTGATTTATTTTATTTTATTTTATTTTATTTTATTTTATTTTATTTTATTTTATTTTATTTTATTTTATTTTATTTTATTTTATTTTATTTTATTTTATTTTATTTTATTTTATTTTATTTTATTTTATTTTATTTTATTTTATTTTATTTTATTTTATTTTATTTTATTTTATTTTATTTTATTTTATTTTATTTTATTTTATTTTATTTTATTTTATTTTATTTTATTTTATTTTATTTTATTTTATTTTATTTTATTTTATTTTATTTTATTTTATTTTATTTTATTTTATTTTATTTTATTTTATTTTATTTTATTTTATTTTATTTTATTTTATTTTATTTTATTTTATTTTATTTTATTTTATTTTATTTTATTTTATTTTATTTTATTTTATTTTATTTTATTTTATTTTATTTTATTTTATTTTATTTTATTTTATTTTATTTTATTTTATTTTATTTTATTTTATTTTATTTTATTTTATTTTATTTTATTTTATTTTATTTTATTTTATTTTATTTTATTTTATTTTATTTTATTTTATTTTATTTTATTTTATTTTATTTTATTTTATTTTATTTTATTTTATTTTATTTTATTTTATTTTATTTTATTTTATTTTATTTTATTTTATTTTATTTTATTTTATTTTATTTTATTTTATTTTATTTTATTTTATTTTATTTTATTTTATTTTATTTTATTTTATTTTATTTTATTTTATTTTATTTTATTTTATTTTATTTTATTTTATTTTATTTTATTTTATTTTATTTTATTTTATTTTATTTTATTTTATTTTATTTTATTTTATTTTATTTTATTTTATTTTATTTTATTTTATTTTATTTTATTTTATTTTATTTTATTTTATTTTATTTTATTTTATTTTATTTTATTTTATTTTATTTTATTTTATTTTATTTTATTTTATTTTATTTTATTTTATTTTATTTTATTTTATTTTATTTTATTTTATTTTATTTTATTTTATTTTATTTTATTTTATTTTATTTTATTTTATTTTATTTTATTTTATTTTATTTTATTTTATTTTATTTTATTTTATTTTATTTTATTTTATTTTATTTTATTTTATTTTATTTTATTTTATTTTATTTTATTTTATTTTATTTTATTTTATTTTATTTTATTTTATTTTATTTTATTTTATTTTATTTTATTTTATTTTATTTTATTTTATTTTATTTTATTTTATTTTATTTTATTTTATTTTATTTTATTTTATTTTATTTTATATTATTTTATTTTATTTTATTTTATTTTTTTTTATTTTTTGTTATTTTATTTTATTTTATTTTATTTTTTAATTTTTTTCACTTTATTTTTTTTTTATTTAATCGTTTTTTTTTTTCATTTTATTTTTTATTCAAGGTCTCAAGTTTTTTGGTAGGTATCTACAAGTTTTCCTATACATATATATATATATATATATGATTGTGTAAATGTATCAGTGAAATTTAATAAGTACAAATTGCCGCAATTCAACCGCAATGCCAAATCGATCTAAATTCTATTGGGAAAGTTTTAAACCAATCGTAAATTTTATTGCGGTTCAAAATCTCATTTCGCCATTACATTTGCATTTGAAGTAAAAAAAAAAACCAAAGGAGTTCAAGGCTGTTGCATGGCCAAAGACACGATATATTTTGTAACTGGATACGTGTGTGTCAAAATTTGAAATAAATTTAGAAGTTTTCTAATTTCTAAGTCATTAAATTAGTTAGAACACGCAGTAAACTTTTGCTTTTCATTTTTAAGGTCGTATTCAGTTTTATTATTTCTTTAAATTATTTATTTGAATCGTCTTTCAACCAAAAAAATTTTTTGGTAGGCTCACCAACTAGGGTTGCCACATTGTGCCATTAAATTATTTCTTTGCATATCCGCTGCTATCTAGAAAAACTCATGCCATGTTTCTCTGAAATTTATCATATAGATAAATTTTTACAGCCCATGCTCTTATACAAAGCTCGACTCATAGGTTTTTATGGAGTTGCCACTCAACTCGAATTAAAAACAAAAAAAAAAAAAAAAACCAAGTAAGGAAAGCTGTCTTCGGCTGTGCCGAAGGCTATATACCTTTCATGAATAAGCGTCATGATTTTCACTGTTCGATCCCCAGTACAGCCTGTGTCAATTTAACTTTAACTCATACCGAAATTATCGGAACTATCGATTATATGAGGGCGATGTGTTATATTGGTCCAATCTTATTGATTTTTAACATCGACATTCCACATTCTAAAAGGGCAACAGCTACGAAATTTCACGTTCTTAATTGCAGGAAAATCAGCTCAAAATCAGTTTATCGGAACAATCGATTGTATGGGAGATAAATGTAATATCGGTCCGATATTGCTGGTTCCGACAAATGATTTCTATATTAGCAAGTGGTGGCCACATACCAAATTTTAGCCAAATATCTGAAAAACTCGTCATCCTGATCATTTCGTTATACTTATTGATGGGTCCATCTCTTCTTCTTCTCATACTTACAAACATCGGACCAAAGTTATAATACCATTTCATCTTCATGACAAATAAGATATGCCAATGTGGGAACCAGTCGAAAGATATCGTCGCTCCCAACAAAGACTAATAGGGTTCAGTTAGCGTGGAAGACTGACACGGTTCGTTCTCTGCGTGGAAGACTAACACACTTCAGTTTTCTACGTCGAAGACTAACACGGTTCGTTCTCTGCGTCGAAGACTAACACACTTCAGTTTTCTCCGTGGAAGACTAACAAACTTCAGTTCTCTGCGTCGAAAACTAACACAGTTCAGTTCTATTTACCTGAACTTATTTCACTTGAATAACTAAATGTTACTCATACGCCGTGTATGACCTATAAAAAGTGTAATATAAGTAATTGCAAAATTTCAAGATATACACAATTATTTATGCTAGAAAACAAATTGTTACGCAATCTACTAAAATAGTTTTGAAATTCCAATGTCCTTTTCTAGTGAATGCGTTTTTTGAATATCGTTTTGAAGAATCCTGTTGTCCTTATAAAAGTTCACAGATGGAGTTTTGTTACACAGTCCTTTGATAATAACTTTTTTGTGAACTTAATATGAGCTGCTAGCTAAAACTTTAACTAAAAACCGACACGAGTTACCGTTATCCTAGAACAATAATACTTCGCATGCATTTTATTTAGGCTAATATGCACCGATATAGAGAGTATGCATATAAAATTTCGAAACAAAATTTGTTTCCATACATTTTTGGGACGCTCTCTATTAGTAAACAAAAATATCAACAAACTAAAACAATGGAATATTTTAAGAATATTTTAGCTAAGACAACAAACTGTGAGGAAACGAAGAAATTAAAGAAAATTGTTGTTAGAAAAAATCCTCTCAAAAAAGGAGAAGTGAGTAAATGAAAGAAAAGTGAGCGGCTAAGAAAAATACACAAGGAAAACTTTCTTAAGTATCGCACTAAATAATTCTATGCAATAGACAGACAGGATGACGCTAACGCTCGGACCAAGTGCAAAAAATTGTTATCTAGTTAAATGGCCGAGCGCGCTTACAGCCTCTGGATGTGTGTGAGTGTAAGCCATGTTGATATATATTTACTCGTGGTTGTATATTTAGCCTATCGCAACTAACATCGAAGCGCTGTGTATGTCAAGACGACACTAAAAGGCACTTTAGATAGTTTCACCATAATTTACAGAAATTTAATGCTATGAAAAAAACAGCCGCCACCACTTCTCAATTGCTCAAGACACTCAAGACGCGCGCTCAAGTAGAAGGGCCAGCAATTGAATTGCTTGGAATAGTTTGTGTGTGCGTGTGAACTTGGACAAGGTGTGCTGCCTAAGCGTTGCACTTTTTCACAACACTTGCAACATTTCTTCATTAAAATTAAAAGAAATTCCAAGGAAGGATAGTATGAAGGAAAAAAGTTCAAAAAGAAATGTTTTTTTATATTTCAAATGTGATAGGAGAACGAAAATAAAAAAGTAGTACGAATATAAAGAATTTGTATCTGCTACTTAAAAATGTGACAGCTTGTTGCATGGACCACATTTGATGATGATGAGGTGCGTCGTTTGTTGCGTTTGTTCTGGTGGCGTTTGCAGTGGCATTGATAAAAATATGCGTTCAGATGTTACTAGGTGGAGAGAAGGAAAAATTCATGTATCTCCTAGTGCTGCTTCTGTTTTTGCTGTTGTAGTTACCTTTGGTAATATCACCGTAACAAATTTATTTCTTTGTCAAACATTGCTTTATTGCATCCAAAAAGAATCGCTCACGTATACATATATAAATGCACACAAATCTATAGCTACATTAAATAGCAAACAGTTCTACAGCTCTGCGCACTTATTTCTGCTTTATAAAATACATTGCAGCCAGCAGGAATTTATATTTTTTTAATTTTTTTATATGATTTCAATTTAAATTATTTAAATTTTTTTCTATTTTGAATTTTTTTAATATTTTTTTTTTTAATTTTTTTTCATTTTATTTCATTTATTTTATATAATTTTTTATCCTTTTTTTTGATTTACTAGGATATTTAAATTTTTTTTACATTATTTCGTATTATTCGTATTTCGTATTTTTTTCTTACTTAACTTTATTATTTTATTTCTATATTTTTATTTTTATTTTATTTTTTTTTTCTTTTTCTTATATTTTACTTTATTTTTTTTTTTTTTATTATTTCATTTTTTTTTTTTATACCTTTCATGAACATGAAATGGTATTATAACTTTGATCCGATGTTTGTAAGTATGAGAAGAGATAGACCCATCAATAAGTATACCGAAATGATCAGGATGACGAGATGAGTTGATTTAGCCATGTCCGTCTGTCCGTCTGTCTGTCTGTCTGTCTGTCTGTTTGAACGCAAACTAGTCCCTCAGTTTTTGAGATATTTGGCTGAAATTTTGTATGCGGCCACCATTTTCCAATATAGGAATCATTTGTCGGAACCCGCAAGATCGGACCGATATTACATATAGCTCCCATACAATCGATTGTTCCGATAAACGGACTTTGGGCTATAACTCCTTTAATTTAAGAGCTAGGAACGTGAAATTTTGTAAGTATTGCTATTTTTATATGTGAAATATCGATGTTGAAAATCATCGAGATGGGATAAATATTTCACATAGCCCCCACACAATCGATTGTTCGGATAAACGGATTTTGGGCCATAACTCCTTTAATTTAAGAGCTAGGAACGTGAAATTTTGTAAGTATTGCTATTTTTATATGGGAAATATCGATGTTGAAAATCATCGAGATGGGATAAATATTTCACATAGCCCCCATACAATCGATTGTTCCGATAAACGGATTTTGGTAGATAACTCCTTTAATTTAACAGCTAGGAACGAGAAATTTTGTAAGTATTGCTATTTTTATATCCGAAATATCGATGTTGAAAATCATCGAGATGGGATAAATATTTCACATAGCCCCTATACAATCGATTGTTCCGATAAACGGATTTTGGTAGATAACACCTGTAATTATATAGGTAGGAAAGTAAAATTTCGTACCTACTGCTATTTTGGAATGTCGATGTTAAAAATCAATGAGATTGGATCAATATAACATATCGCCCCCGTATACTCGATAGTTCCGATTATTTCGGTATGAGCTAAATTTAAATTCACACAGGTTTTACTGGGATCAAACAGTGAAAATCGTGACGCTTATTCATGAAAGGTATTTAGGCTTCGGCACAGCCGAAGACAGCTTTCCTTACTTGTTTTTTTTTTTAATTTAGTTTTTTTATTTATTTTTTTTTTATTTTATTTTATTCTATTTTTTATTTTATTTTATTTTATTTTTTTTTTTATTTTTTTTTTTTTTCTTATTTTATTTTATTTTTTTATGTTATTTTATTTTATTTTATTTTATTTTATTTTATTTTATTTTATTTTATTTTATTTTATTTTATTTTATTTTATTTTATTTTATTTTATTTTATTTTATTTTATTTTATTTTATTTTATTTTATTTTATTTTATTTTATTTTATTTTATTTTATTTTATTTTATTTTATTTTATTTTATTTTAATTTTATTTTATTTTATCTTATTTTATTTTATTTTATTTTATTTTATTTTATTTTAATTTATTTTATTTTATTTTATTTTATTTTATTTTATTTTATTTTATTTTATTTTATTTTATTTTATTTTATTTTATTTTATTTTATTTTATTTTATTTTATTTTATTTTATTTTATTTTATTTTATTTTATTTTATTTTATTTTATTTGATTTTATTTTATTTTATTTTATTTTTTTATGTTATTTTATTTTATTTTATTTTATTTTATTTTATTTTATTTTATTTTATTTTATTTTATTTTATTTTATTTTATTTTATTTTATTTTATTTTATTTTATTTTATTTTATTTTATTTTATTTTATTTTATTTTATTTTATTTTATTTTATTTTATTTTATTTTATTTTATTTTATTTTATTTTATTTTATTTTATTTTATTTTATTTTATTTTATTTTATTTTATTTTATTTTATTTTATTTTATTTTATTTTATTTTATTTTATTTTATTTTATTTTATTTTATTTTATTTTATTTTATTTTATTTTATTTTATTTTATTTAATTTTATTTTATTTTATTTTATTTATTTTATTTTATTTTATTTTATTTTATTTTATTTTATTTTATTTTATTTTATTTTATTTTATTTTATTTTATATATTTTTTTTTTTTTAATATCATTTTTTTATTATTTTTTCCTACAGTGTACTTTTTTTCAACCATAAGCTAATATATTCTTCTTTGAAAGTGAAACAGTGTACATGCGCCAAAAAGCACCTTCTAGCACACACATTCACACAAATAGATTTATATATTCAACAGTTCTATAAGCGTGTTTGCAAGTTCACAATGTTTGTCCTTGAGAAAAGGACATTCGTTGCAAATAGTGTAAGTAGCAGCTTGTCACAGCAGGGACATGAACATGTTTTATGTATTTAAGTGTACCCTTTTCCGCTCTTTTAGATGCAGCAGTTAATATATTTGTAGATTTTGTTATTGCTGATGCAGTTAGGTAGTAGCTACATAGATACATTAGAAGGGTACAAATAAATATGTAGCTATCATTGATGCATTTTTCATGATCGCATTTATATTTTTTGTTGTACATTTATTTTATTTTTTGCCATATGATTTCAATAAAAAATTTCGTCTATGAATTAAATTTATTTTCAATTTTTTCAAACATATTAAACCGATAAAAATGAAAATGAAATAAAACTTGAAGATGTATGTTTGTACTGCAAATAAACACAGCCATATGTTCTTATGTAACTTAATATATTAGTTTAAGAAATATTGCTGGAAAAGGAATATGTATTTTTAAGCAGAATTTTTTCGTAGATCTTGCCTTATATTGAATTGTATATGTAACTACCAGTGATGCATCGTTCCGTGCTTTTATATGGGAGCTTCACCGTTTTTATTTTATTTTAGTTTTTTAATTTATTTCATTTTAATTTTCAGTTATTTTATTTCATTTAACTTTATTTCAATTTATTCTACTTCATATAAGTTGACTTTTTTTATTTTATTTTATTTTTTTTTTATTTTATTTTTTTTTACTTTATTTTATTTTATTTTATTATTTTATTTGCCTTCAAATTTTTTAATTTCTTTTTATCCTATTTTTTATTTTATTTTATTTTTATTATATTATTTTATTTTTTTTATTTTATTTTTATATTTTTTTTTTCATTGTATTGTATTTTATTTTATTTTATTTATTTATTTATTTTTTTATTCTTTTTTTTATTCTATTTTTCTTAATTTATTTTATTTTCTTTTAATTTATTTTATTTTATTTTATTTTATTTCATTTCATTTCATTTTATTTTATTTTATTTTATTTTATTTTATTTTATTTTATTTTATTTTATTTTATTTTATTTTATTTTATTTTATTTTATTTTATTTTATTTTATTTTATTTTATTTTATTTTATTTTATTTTATTTTATTTTATTTTATTTTATTTTATTTTATTTTATTTTATTTTATTTTATTTTATTTTATTTTATTTTATTTTATTTTATTTTATTTTATTTTATTTTATTTTATTTTATTTTATTTTATTTTATTTTATTTTATTTTATTTTATTTTATTTTATTTTATTTTATTTTATTTTATTTTATTTTATTTTATTTTATTTTATTTTATTTTATTTTATTTTATTTTATTTTATTTTATTTTATTTTATTTTATTTTATTTTATTTTATTTTATTTTATTTTATTTTATTTTATTTTATTTTATTTTATTTTATTTTATTTTATTTTATTTTATTTTATTTTATTTTATTTTATTTTATTTTATTTTATTTTATTTTATTTTATTTTATTTTATTTTATTTTATTTTATTTTATTTTATTTTATTTTATTTTATTTTATTTTATTTTATTTTATTTTATTTTATTTTATTTTATTTTATTTTATTTTATTTTATTTTATTTTATTTTATTTTATTTTATTTTATTTTATTTTATTTTATTTTATTTTATTTTATTTTATTTTATTTTATTTTATTTTATTTTATTGTATTTTATTTTATTTTATTTTATTTTATTTTATTTTATTTTATTTTATTTTATTTTATTTTATTTTATTTTATTTTATTTTATTTTATTTTATTTTATTTTATTTTATTTTATTTTATTTTTTTTATTTTTATTTTATTTAATTTTAATTTTTTTTTTTTTTTACTTTATTTTATTTCATTATGTTTCCATCCTAGCTTTCTATTAAACGTCGATCAGCAACTACATCAAAATAATATCACCATAAGCGAATTAGTGTCAGCACAATTTAAATTTATTCTCAACAGCATTTATTAAAATTTTCAATCTACAGACAACATTAACTAAGATTCAAGCTAAAGTAGTTACGAGCAACAACTCCCAAATGTTATGCAACATCAAAGTGAATGACACTTTTTAACTCAATCATAGTTTTATTCACCTTTACAATAGTGCTTTGAACGCAATAAGCACAAGCGCATATAAATGCACACACATATACATTAGACTGTTCCAAAAAATCAAAGTTGCTTTATTTTAACCTTTAAGGATATGGAAAAAATGTCTTTTAAAATTTTTATTCTTCAACTTCCTAAAAACTCGATATCGTAAAAAAGTCGTAATTTAATAAAAGTCCTAAAGAAAAATGTCTATAAAAATATTTAAAGATTTACAGGAGATGGACAGGAGATATCCTAGAAATTTATTTTACAATATGGCTATCACATAAGAGGCTTGCATGATAGAGCCTGAACGTAGTATAAGCTTTCGTTTCGGAGATTTCAACCAAAACGTGAATAAAATTTATCTGAACTTTTCTTACTTGTATAACTAAATATTACTCATACGCCGTGTATGTCATATAAAAAGTGCACTATAATTGCAAAGTTTCAAGATATACACAATTATTTTTGCTAAAAACATATTGTTACGCAATCTACTAAACTACTTTTGAAATTTCAATGTCCATTTCTCGTGAATTCGTTTTTTTTTCAATATCTTTGCAAAAAATCCTGTTGTCCTTATAAAAATTCATTTGTTACACATTCCTTTAAATATGAGCAAAATATTAAAATTATGTAATTTTCGAAGCCTTAATGGACTTTTTTGCGAACTTAGAATAAGCTGCTAGCAAAAACTTTAACTAAAATCGGCACGGGTTATCCTAGAACAATAAAACTTCACACACACGCTATTTAGGCTGAAATGCACCAACTTTCATGCATGTCAACTTTCGAACCTTAATTTTTTCCATACATTTTTGAGACGCTCTAAAATACGATTAAGTATAACGCTATATGTTTTTCTTTTCTCTTTTTATATATGATTATGTATTATTATTATTATTTTTTATGATTTAGTTACAATTTGTCTAAATTTTTGTCATCCAAATTTTAATTTTGTACTATAAAAGATTAATATCTTATTGTACTAATATTACTTTGAAATAAATTGAAATTGAAATTGAAATTTTTCAAGACTTTCATTGGTCTTTTTTTATTTTCATTACAAACAATTAAATCCAATACGTTTGCCTTAG
>CAXKVI010000334.1:25000-42500 GCA_964058755.1 Campiglossa producta
TTTTATTTGACTTTATTTTTTTACTTTTTGTTTTTCATTTTTTTTATTTTGCCTTTTTTATTTTACTTAGTTTTTGTTATTTTGTTAATTTTTTTTTATTTTTTTATTAAATTTTTTTTTATTTGTTTTATTTTATTTTATTTCGTTATATTTTATATTGTCTTATTATTTTTTATATTCATCATCCTTAATTGGCGCTTAACCCCATAAGAAATAGGCGTTGCCTATCAAAGCACGCCAGTCATTCCTTTTTAGTGATAACTGACACCAATTGGAAACCCCAAGGGAGTTCAAGTCATCCGCCACTTGTTGTTTTCACCTCAGTCGAGGCCCTCCTCTTCTGCCAAATTCAGGTGACGATATGAAAACATTCTGGGCTGGAGCTTCTTTGTCCATTCGCATGACATGACCCAGCCATCGGAGCCGGGTACTACTGTCAGTGGAACCTTCTAGGTCATGTCATGGGTAACGAGGGGTGAGAGGCATCATATATGTATGTAGATCAACCATCGAGTAAGCAAGTCATTACCTATATGCATATTAGTCCCGGTCTTAAAACAATTCGTAATCCGACGGATCTTTTCATAAAATTTTCGGGCATCATTCCTGTCAGCCAGCATCTCAAGCACACGCCCGCCTGTTTTCTGCCTCGCGTTTCTTTTTTTTTGGCTATAGCGTTGCCATACACTGCGGGTTGCGCCCATTCGCAACTTTTTCCTGTAGGCAGCGTCGTTATTGTCCGAGGCAGTGCTACATTCCTCATAGTACCAGTTGTTCTTGCGGGTTCAGTGAAAGCCTATAGTGGCCTCAGCGGCGGTGCGTAATGAGTGAGAAACATAATCTCATTACTCGGTTACCTCCTTACATAGAGGATTGGTCTCCGATAGCAGGTGTAAGAGTTGAGTGAAAAAATTATCAACTTTCTCGACGTCGAGCTTCTCGACGTCAAACTGTTCCTTTGTTACTGTGTGCATGTGCGTATCTTGGCTGCAACAAGATGCAGGTCGAAGTCGATATTTGGACCGCGTAGCCTACGCACGTCTAGAACGGTGGAGCTATGTCTGCGGTCGATTACGACATAGTCAAACTGGTTTCTTGTTCTTTGATCGGGGCACAGCCAAGTACTACTGACGACCATACTATGAGCAGCGGCGAAGTTAATCAACCTAGTACCGATAGGGGGTGTTATATCGTGGAGACTAATTTTTCCAATTTCTTTTTTTTTCTTATTCTTTAAAAATTTATTTTTTAATTTTTTTATATATATAATTTTTTTATTACATTTATTTCAATTGGCACAGGTTTATTTTATTTTATTTTATTTTCTTTCGTTTTGTTTTATTTTTATTTTTTTTTCTCATATAATTTTTTTATTTTGATAAATTTTTTTTTTTTTTTTCAATTTTTTTATTAAGTATATTTTGTTAAATTTTTTGTATTACTTAATTTCTTTTACCCTATTTTTTTGTTTTATTTTATTTTTATTTGTTTTTTTTTTTAATTTATTTTTATTTTTTTTATTTTTTTTATTCAATTTTTTTATCTTATTTTTTTTTTATATTTTTTTAATATTTTTTTCGTTTTTTTTTTTTATTTATATATTTTTTCTTATTTATCTATTTTTTCCATTTTGTTTAATTATGTGGATTTAATTTCAATTTGTATTAGTTTATTTTTTCTTCCCCTCCAAAAACAATTGACTTCCCGTCTTTAAGAATATTTAGAATATTTTTTTGTATACCCAATAAATTTTTCAAGTGTACAAATATTAAAATCTATTAAATTTTTAAATTTTTCTCCATCAACTAACACGGTCTACCCTGCAGCAACTCATCAAGGCCGCAACGCAATATTCGATAGTTTATCTCGCTGAAATTAATTGTACCAGTGAATGCCTTCTGCACACGATTCGACAACATCCAAACTTCCTCTTTACCCCAAGGAGTAGTTATGACCTTAAGGCCACTAACAAACTGCAGCGCAATTGGATGATAAGCCAGCAAAGCGCGATATTCAGGTTTATAAGGTGTGCGAATATCCCAACCAAACAGCCCAATAGGATCGTAATGACCACACAGCAACACACCGTTTGAGGTCATTGCAGATGCGGCGCATTGTACGCCACGCTTACCAAGCACTTTAAACTCAGTAATAGCCGAACCTAAACCGTCATTCCAATAAGTGCTGTTATTAACAATTTGCAATGGTATAGCGACTTGTGCATCATTTGAAAATGAATGAAAGTAAAGATAACGCGGCAACGCTAAACTGCGTGGCGTCACCGTAAGACCAATTGTACCTTCTAAAAGTTCAAAACTTTGACCAGCAATTGTATGCGTACTAAAGTCCGGATCGGGATATGTATATTTATTTTCGATACGCCATGATTTCTCATTCGCTACATCATAGACGACTATGCCAAAACCTGTGGCATCAGCCATATAAACGAAGGCCGATTGACAGAGCCCATATGGTGGTGGATCGGCGATATCTACGTAGGGTGTAACAAAACGACTGATGGTGGGCTTAAAAGTGCCCGCTGGTAAACGATAGCGATGCAGCAAACGATTTGCATCCAAGTCTATGACAACTATTTGTGGTGTGCAATGTTGCACATTTTCAATTTCACCACTATCTAATATCCACATGCGACCGCAGGGATCGATCTGAAATGAAAGGAAGCATAAATTACTCTCCACTGTTCATACGTGTAAGAAAGAGAAGGAGGCACTTACATGCACACGGCAAACTGAGGTGAGCCCATTGCAATCTCTGCCATGTGTTGAATGCCAGTTATAGCTAGGAAACGGTTGCAGCTCTGTGCCATTAGGCCGTGGCACATCTGTTAGATAGGCCAGTGAATAGGGAATGCCTTTGCCGAAACGTGGTATTGTTATGAAAATCGATGGTAAGCCATTATGCGCTGGAATTATATGTATGTTTAAAATTAAAATTAAAATTAAATTTAAAATTAAAATTAAAATTAATATAAAATTAAAATTAAAATTAAAATTAAAATTAAAATTAAAATTAAAATTAAAATTAAAATTAAAATTAAAATTAAAATTAAAATTAAAATTAAAATTAAAATTAAAATTAAAATTAAAATTAAAATTAAAATTAAAATTAAAATTAAAATTAAATTAAAATTAAAATTAAAATTAAAATTAAAATTAAAATTAAAATTAAAATTAAAATTAAAATTAAAATTAAAATTAAAATTAAAATTAAAATTAAAATTAAAATTAAAATTAAAATTAAAATTAAAATTAAAATTAAAATTAAAATTAAAATTAAAATTAAAATTAAAATTAAAATTAAAATTAAAATTAAAATTAAAATTAAAATTAAAATTAAAATTAAAATTAAAATTAAAATTAAAATTAAAATTAAAATTAAAATTAAAATTAAAATTAAAATTAAAATTAAAATTAAAATTAAAATTAAAATTAAAATTAAAATTAAAATTAAAATTAAAATTAAAATTAAAATTAAAATTAAAATTAAAATTAAAATTAAAATTAAAATTAAAATTAAAATTAAAATTAAAATTAAAATTAAAATTAAAATTAAAATTAAAATTAAAATTAAAATTAAAATTAAAATTAAAATTAAAATTAAAATTAAAATTAAAATTAAAATTAAAATTAAAATTAAAATTAAAATTAAAATTAAAATTAAAATTAAAATTAAAATTAAAATTAAAATTAAAATTAAAATTAAAATTAAAATTAAAATTAAAATTAAAATTAAAATTAAAATTAAAATTAAAATTAAAATTAAAATTAAAATTAAAATTAAAATTAAAATTAAAATTAAAATTAAAATTAAAATTAAAATTAAAATTAAAATTAAAATTAAAATTAAAATTAAAATTAAAATTAAAATTAAAATTAAAATTAAAATTAAAATAAAATTAAAATTAAAATTAAAATTAAAATTAAAATTAAAATTAAAATTAAAATTAAAATTAAAATTAAAATTAAAATTAAAATTAAAATTAAAATTAAAATTAAAATTAAAATTAAAATTAAAATTAAAATTAAAATTAAAATTAAAATTAAAATTAAAATTAAAATTAAAATTAAAATTAAAATTAAAATTAAAATTAAAATTAAAATTAAAATTAAAATTAAAATTAAAATTAAAATTAAAATTAAAATTAAAATTAAAATTAAAATTAAAATTAAAATTAAAATTAAAATTAAAATTAAAATTAAAATTAAAATTAAAATTAAAATTAAAATTAAAATTAAAATTAAAATTAAAATTAAATTAAAATTAAAATTAAAATTAAAATTAAAATTAAAATTAAAATTAAAATTAAAATTAAAATTAAAATTAAAATTAAAATTAAAATTAAAATTAAAATTAAAATTAAAATTAAAATTAAAATTAAAATTAAAATTAAAATTAAAATTAAAATTAAAATTAAAATTAAAATTAAAATTAAAATTAAAATTAAAATTAAAATTAAAATTAAAATTAAAATTAAAATTAAAATTAAAATTAAAATTAAAATTAAAATTAAAATTAAAATTAAAATTAAAATTAAAATTAAAATTAAAATTAAAATTAAAATTAAAATTAAAATTAAAATTAAAATTAAAATTAAAATTAAAATTAAAATTAAAATTAAAATTAAAATTAAAATTAAAATTAAAATTAAAATTAAAATTAAAATTAAAATTAAAATTAAAATTAAAATTAAAATTAAAATTAAAATTAAAATTAAAATTAAAATTAAAATTAAAATTAAAATTAAAATTAAAATTAAAATTAAAATTAAAATTAAAATTAAAATTAAAATTAAAATTAAAATTAAAATTAAAATTAAAATTAAATTAAAATTAAAATTAAAATTAAAATTAAAATTAAAATTAAAATTAAAATTAAAATTAAAATTAAAATTAAAATTAAAATTAAAATTAAAATTAAAATTAAAATTAAAATTAAAATTAAATTAAAATTAAAATTAAAATTAAAATTAAAATTAAAATTAAAATTAAAATTAAAATTAAAATTAAAATTAAAATTAAAATTAAAATTAAAATTAAAATTAAAATTAAAATTAAAATTAAAATTAAAATTAAAATTAAAATTAAAATTAAAATTAAAATTAAAATTAAAATTATAATTATTTTACTTAGTTTTTGTTATTTTGTTAATTTTTTTTTTTTTTTTTTATTAAATTTTTTTTTATTTGTTTTATTTTATTTTATTTCGTTATATTTTATATTGTCTTATTATTTTTTATATTCATCATCCTTAATTGGCGCTTAACCCCATAAGAAATAGGCGTTGCCTATCAAAGCACGCCAGTCATTCCTTTTTAGTGATAACTGACACCAATTGGAAACCCCAAGGGAGTTCAAGTCATCCGCCACTTGTTGTTCACTTGTTGTTTTCACCTCAGTCGAGGCCCTCCTCTTCTGCCAAATTCAGGTGACGATATGAAAACATTCTGGGCTGGAGCTTCTTTGTCCATTCGCATGACATGACCCAGCCATCGGAGCCGGGTACTACTGTCAGTGGAACCTTCTAGGTCATGTCATGGGTAACGAGGGGTGAGAGGCATCATATATGTATGTAGATCAACCATCGAGTAAGCAAGTCATTACCTATATGCATATTAGTCCCGGTCTTAAAACAATTCGTAATCCGACGGATCTTTTCATAAAATTTTCGGGCATCATTCCTGTCAGCCAGCATCTCAAGCACACGCCCGCCTGTTTTCTGCCTCGCGTTTCTTTTTTTTTGGCTATAGCGTTGCCATACACTGCGGGTTGCGCCCATTCGCAACTTTTTCCTGTAGGCAGCGTCGTTATTGTCCGAGGCAGTGCTACATTCCTCATAGTACCAGTTGTTCTTGCGGGTTCAGTGAAAGCCTATAGTGGCCTCAGCGGCGGTGCGTAATGAGTGAGAAACATAATCTCATTACTCGGTTACCTCCTTACATAGAGGATTGGTCTCCGATAGCAGGTGTAAGAGTTGAGTGAAAAAATTATCAACTTTCTCGACGTCGAGCTTCTCGACGTCAAACTGTTCCTTTGTTACTGTGTGCATGTGCGTATCTTGGCTGCAACAAGATGCAGGTCGAAGTCGATATTTGGACCGCGTAGCCTACGCACGTCTAGAACGGTGGAGCTATGTCTGCGGTCGATTACGACATAGTCAAACTGGTTTCTTGTTCTTTGATCGGGGCACAGCCAAGTACTACTGACGACCATACTATGAGCAGCGGCGAAGTTAATCAACCTAGTACCGATAGGGGGTGTTATATCGTGGAGACTAATTTTTCCAATTTCTTTTTTTTTCTTATTCTTTAAAAATTTATTTTTTAATTTTTTTATATATATAATTTTTTTATTACATTTATTTCAATTGGCACAGGTTTATTTTATTTTATTTTATTTTCTTTCGTTTTGTTTTATTTTTATTTTTTTTTCTCATATAATTTTTTTATTTTGATAAATTTTTTTTTTTTTTTCAATTTTTTTATTAAGTATATTTTGTTAAATTTTTTGTATTACTTAATTTCTTTTACCCTATTTTTTTGTTTTATTTTATTTTTATTTGTTTTTTTTTTTAATTTATTTTTATTTTTTTTATTTTTTTTATTCAATTTTTTTATCTTATTTTTTTTTTATATTTTTTTAATATTTTTTTCGTTTTTTTTTTTTATTTATATATTTTTTCTTATTTATCTATTTTTTCCATTTTGTTTAATTATGTGGATTTAATTTCAATTTGTATTAGTTTATTTTTTCTTCCCCTCCAAAAACAATTGACTTCCCGTCTTTAAGAATATTTAGAATATTTTTTTGTATACCCAATAAATTTTTCAAGTGTACAAATATTAAAATCTATTAAATTTTTAAATTTTTCTCCATCAACTAACACGGTCTACCCTGCAGCAACTCATCAAGGCCGCAACGCAATATTCGATAGTTTATCTCGCTGAAATTAATTGTACCAGTGAATGCCTTCTGCACACGATTCGACAACATCCAAACTTCCTCTTTACCCCAAGGAGTAGTTATGACCTTAAGGCCACTAACAAACTGCAGCGCAATTGGATGATAAGCCAGCAAAGCGCGATATTCAGGTTTATAAGGTGTGCGAATATCCCAACCAAACAGCCCAATAGGATCGTAATGACCACACAGCAACACACCGTTTGAGGTCATTGCAGATGCGGCGCATTGTACGCCACGCTTACCAAGCACTTTAAACTCAGTAATAGCCGAACCTAAACCGTCATTCCAATAAGTGCTGTTATTAACAATTTGCAATGGTATAGCGACTTGTGCATCATTTGAAAATGAATGAAAGTAAAGATAACGCGGCAACGCTAAACTGCGTGGCGTCACCGTAAGACCAATTGTACCTTCTAAAAGTTCAAAACTTTGACCAGCAATTGTATGCGTACTAAAGTCCGGATCGGGATATGTATATTTATTTTCGATACGCCATGATTTCTCATTCGCTACATCATAGACGACTATGCCAAAACCTGTGGCATCAGCCATATAAACGAAGGCCGATTGACAGAGCCCATATGGTGGTGGATCGGCGATATCTACGTAGGGTGTAACAAAACGACTGATGGTGGGCTTAAAAGTGCCCGCTGGTAAACGATAGCGATGCAGCAAACGATTTGCATCCAAGTCTATGACAACTATTTGTGGTGTGCAATGTTGCACATTTTCAATTTCACCACTATCTAATATCCACATGCGACCGCAGGGATCGATCTGAAATGAAAGGAAGCATAAATTACTCTCCACTGTTCATACGTGTAAGAAAGAGAAGGAGGCACTTACATGCACACGGCAAACTGAGGTGAGCCCATTGCAATCTCTGCCATGTGTTGAATGCCAGTTATAGCTAGGAAACGGTTGCAGCTCTGTGCCATTAGGCCGTGGCACATCTGTTAGATAGGCCAGTGAATAGGGAATGCCTTTGCCGAAACGTGGTATTGTTATGAAAATCGATGGTAAGCCATTATGCGCTGGAATTATATGTATGTTTAAAATTAAAATTAAAATTAAATTTAAAATTAAAATTAAAATTAAAATTAAAATTAAAATTAAAATTAAAATTAAAATTAAAATTAAAATTAAAATTAAAATTAAAATTAAAATTAAAATTAAAATTAAAATTAAAATTAAAATTAAAATTAAAATTAAAATTAAAATTAAAATTAAAATTAAAATTAAAATTAAAATTAAAATTAAAATTAAAATTAAAATTAAAATTAAAATTAAAATTAAAATTAAAATTAAAATTAAAATTAAAATTAAAATTAAAATTAAAATTAAAATTAAAATTAAAATTAAAATTAAAATTAAAATTAAAATTAAAATTAAAATTAAAATTAAAATTAAAATTAAAATTAAAATTAAAATTAAAATTAAAATTAAAATTAAAATTAAAATTAAAATTAAAATTAAAATTAAAATTAAAATTAAAATTAAAATTAAAATTAAAATTAAAATTAAAATTAAAATTAAAATTAAAATTAAAATTAAAATTAAAATTAAAATTAAAATTAAAATTAAAATTAAAATTAAAATTAAAATTAAAATTAAAATTAAAATTAAAATTAAAATTAAAATTAAAATTAAAATTAAAATTAAAATTAAAATTAAAATTAAAATTAAAATTAAAATTAAAATTAAAATTAAAATTAAAATTAAAATTAAAATTAAAATTAAAATTAAAATTAAAATTAAAATTAAAATTAAAATTAAAATTAAAATTAAAATTAAAATTAAAATTAAAATTAAAATTAAAATTAAAATTAAAATTAAAATTAAAATTAAAATTAAAATTAAAATTAAAAAAATAAAATAATAGTTCCACCAGAAATTTTTCTTCAACCAAACTAAAGATACACTTAGTCTCAAGTCTCATACTAACGCGAATAATAAACAGCCACATCGATCGGCAACACACTATCTGGATTATAGCGTCCATCTCGCAATGTGGCTTGTCGTTCCGATTCACTGGGAAACCAAAATTCTAAATTTTTGGCTTCGAAAATCGTTAAAAGTTGTTTATATTCATTATGCAAATTTGAGCCGTATTGCTGCTGTTCGCTATTGTGATGATAAACCCTTCGACAGAAATAGCAATTGATAAAGACTAATGCAAAGCAAAGCTGTAAGATATTCCTGTAAAAAAAAAATATATTATACAAAAAATTCCTACTAAATAAAGTTTAATACTAATTTTGTGCTAATGACATTTTATCTGCTGTTTTTTCTAAACTTAGGTGCTGTAAAGAAGGCAAATAGAAACCTGCTTTTAAATTTATTTATTTACTCCATTTGTTTATCGTTATAAAATTATTAAGATGCATTTTAACCGTAACCATTTTTTTTTATATTAGCCACCTTTTGGGAATTCCAATATAATTTTTGGGACTTTTTAGGTTTTGGGTTATTTTAGAGCAATTTCCGTACTTTTGGGATCACTCAGAACTGACCTGAAAATAATTTCTAATTACTACCGAAAAACTTTCGAAAAAGTCCCAAAATGGTTCCGAAAAAAGCTAGAAATGATCCCAATATGATCCCAAAAAAATTACGAGAAAGTTCCGAAATTATTACAAAAAAAAGTACCAAATTTATCACGAGAATATTGCAATGAAGTCCCGAAGTTATCCCAAAAACAATGCCGAAAGTAATCCCTTAAAAACCTTGAAAAAAAAAATATCCCAAAAAGTTCACAAAATAGTTGGAAAAAAATCCCAGAAGTGACTTAAAAAAAAGTCCCGAAATAATTCATCTCTCAAGAGAGGTATCGAAATTAACCCCTGATGGTCATAAAAAAAGTTTCTAAAAGGATCCCAAAAAAAAAAAAACAAAAATATCCCGGAAATATTCGGAAAAAAAAACGTTTATCCCGAAGTTTATCCCGAAAACTATCCCAAAGAAGTCCCGAAACAATCAAAAAACCAATGCCGAAATGATCTCAAAAAGTTTCAAAATGACCCCAAAAGTTAAGTTCCAAAATAATTCATATCGCAAGAGAGGTATCGAAACTAACCCGTAAGGGTCCCAAAAATGTTTCTAAAGGGATGCCAAAAAATACAAAAGTCCCGAAAATATTCCAAAAAAGTCCCGAGTTTATCCCGAAAAATATCAAAAATAAGTCCCGAAACTATCAAAAAACCAATGCCGAAATGATCTCAAAAAGTTTCAAAATCATCCCAAAAGTTACTTGAAAAAAGTACCTTAATAATTCATATCGCAAGAGAGGTATCGAAATTAACCCATAATGGTCCCAAAAAACTTTCTAAATGGATCCCAAAAAATACAAAAGTCCCGAAAATATTCCAAAAAATTCCCGAGTTTATCCCGAAAAATATCAAAAATAAGTCCCGAAACTATCAAAAAACCAATGCCGAAATGATCTCAAAAAGTTTCAAAATGATCCCAAAAAAGGTCCGAAAAGGTCATGAAATGATTCTATAAAGTCCCGAAATAGTTTGAAAAAAGTCCCGAAATGATCCTAAACAGTACCTTAAACATGCCAGAAATGATTCCTCAAAAGTTTTGAAATTATCATTAAAAGTCCCCAAATGATTCCTAGAATATCGCAAAAAAGGTATCGAAATGATCCCGAAAAAGTAGAATAACGTTTCAAAAACCATGCGTATATGGTCCCGAAAAAGTTCTGAAGTAGTCACAAAAATCATTTCGCTGGCATGTTTTTGTTGATCTGTTCTCACAAAGTATTTAGGCAATTTTTTTTATATAACCACGTTTTAATCCCACCTTTGTAAAATTGTTAAGCGAACCGTCATTTAAGCTTTCAAATTCCCTGCAGCTTTTAAACTGAGGTTTTGAAAGTATCTACATAGGTGAATCACATTTAGTTGTATATATGAACTTTCACTTCCCCATTCTCAGCACTCACATTTTTCTTAAGAATACAATTAATGATACGAATTTTTGCTTAAGAAACTACCACGAATGGACCTTACCGCTAGTAAGATTATAACAGTACTGAACGCAGAATTTTCAAATTTTTTGGCATCAAGTGCTAAACAGGGATGGGCAAAATTTTATTTTTGAGTGACGAGTGACGAAAAAAATAAAAATAAAAAATTATTCATTATTTTAAAAATTTTGAGTGATGAGTGACCGGTTATTTTTATTCATAAGTTACTTTTATTTCAAGCGATTCTTGAATAAAATGACTTGTTAACGCGTTATTTTTATTTATGGAATTCTTGAATAACGATAAAACTTAATTTTTAATCAGTTATTTACAAATGAAAAATTTGTCCATCGAGACCACGGAAAATTGTACCCATATGCGCAATACATTCGATGTCATATCATATGATGTCATATCATATGATGTCATATCATATGATGTCATATCATATGATGTCATATCACATGATGTCATATCATATGATTTCATATCATATGATGTCATATCAAATGATGGCATTTCATATGAATCATGTGATATGACATCATGTGATATGACATCATATGATATGAAATCATATGATATGAAATCATATGATATGACATCATATGATGCGACATCACATGATATGACATCGTATGATATGACACCGAAACGATCCAGAAAATGGTCCCGAGGTTACGCCGAATGTATTGCGCATATGGATATAATTTTCCGGGGTCTCGATGGACAAATTTTTCATTTGTAAATAACTGATTAAAAATGAAGTTTTATCGTTATTCAAGAATTTCATAAATAAAAATAACGCGTTATCATCACTCAACATTTCTTGAGTGATGAATAACAAGTCATTTCATTCAAGAATCGCTTGAAATAAATATAACTTATTATTTATCACTTTGATTTTTAGGAATAAAAATTACCGGTCACTCATCACTCAAAATATTTAAAATAATGAATAAATTTTTATTTTTTATTTGAATAATTTTTCACTTAAAATGGCCCAACCCTGGTGTTTACTGTAAATTACTTTTTAGCATTTTTTGTTGTTGTGGTTTTTTATCATACACTTATTATCAAACTGTATACAAGATAGACAATGAATATGAGTATACCCAGCAAGCACACGATCTAACATCGAAGAAAGTTTTCAATTATAGTCATCATCGTCATCATCATCATTTTCCTTAACTTTGAAGCATATGGGCGCGCCTATTTCAATGGGAGTTCTTTAATATTCTAGAATCGTAATAGGAGAGACTATGGAATATAACTGCACTTTTTGAGAAAAATACTCAGACGATAATTAGCAAATCTGTTATTTTTGCATATTTCTTGAATAACATTTAAAATATAATACAAATTTTAATCCAGCTTAAGACATGTCAAGAGTAACATATTCGAGCTATATTAATTTTACAATCATATTATAACCAAAATGTGTATTGGGTAGGTGCGTATGCACAAACGCATGCTCGAGCTGGTCAATTTTGATTTAATTTGCTAACTCGTTTTGTTGTTAATCAAACCGGCGTACGCATTGGGTATTGTAAAAATTGGACGTGGAATTTATTAGAGTAAACACATTCAATACCCGTTTAAAAATGCAATTAATATACATACGTATATACTAACCTAGAGATATGGTAAGAGACATTAAGAGACGTGATACATTAACAAGATCTTAAAATCATACATCAGAGTGCTCGGGTTATTCAAAATGTTTTTTAAATTTAATTTTATTTTATTTTATTTTATTTTTTTTTTATTTTGTTTTATTTTATTTTATTTTTTTTTATTTTATTTAATTTTATTTTATTTTATTTTATTATTTAATTTTTTTTTATTTAATTTAATTTAATTTAATTTAATTTAATTTAATTTAATTTAATTTAATGAAAATCTGTTTTTTTTGAGAAAAATTTACCCACGCGCTGCAGGAACCAGACAAGCCGACATATGTTTCGATGATACTGGAATTACATCTCTTCATGGACTTTTCTTCCCGGCATTGTGAGAGTCGAACTCACAACACTGTAGTGACTTGTATGTTAGAAGGTCTGCCGGGAAGAAAAGTCCATGAAGAGATGTAATTCCAGTATCATCGAAACATATGTCGGCTTGTCTGGTTCCTGCAGCGCGTGGGTAAATTTTTCTCAAAAAAAACAGATTTTCATACAATCCCGAAAATTGCTTCACAATACCGTCGGTATTTACAGCAATAGACTACAAGTCAAAAGCAACAAAGAGTTTAAATGTTTAAATGAAAAAATATTCGTGCATTAAGCATAGAAAATTCTTTCATAGGTTTCACACCAAGTCCTAAAAATTCGCAAATCTTTCATATAAGTTAGCATTGAAATTAAAGAAATGTTCTATATGGAAGTATAAATATATGCATAAATGGACACTGAGAAGGGTTTACCTTCAAGCTGGGTAGTGGCCTAAGGTGTTAGACCTTCTAACATACAAGTCACTACAGTGTTGTGAGTTCGACTCTCACAATGCCGGGAAGAAAAGTCCATGAAGAGATGTAATTCCAGTATCATCGAAACATATGTCGGCTTGTCTGGTTCCTGCAACGCGTGGGTAAATTTTTCTCAAAAAAAAAAAAACAGATTAATTTACTTTAATTTAATTTAATTTTATTTTATTTTATTTTATTTTATTTTATTTTATTTTATTTTATTTTATTTTATTTTATTTTATTTTATTTTATTTTATTTTATTTTATTTTATTTTATTTTATTTTAGTTTATTTTATTTTATTTTATTTTATTTTAATTTATTTTATTTTATTTTATTTTATTTTATTTTATTTTATTTTATTTTATTTTATTTTATATTTTATTTTATTTTATTTTATTTTATTTTATTTTATTTTATTTTATTTTATTTTATTTTATTTTATTTTATTTTATTTTATTTTATTTTATTTTATTTTATTTTATTTTATTTTATTTTATTTTATTTTATTTTATTTTATTTTATTTTATTTTATTTTATTTTATTTTATTTTATTTTATTTTATTTTATTTTATTTTATTTTATTTTATTTTATTTTATTTTATTTTAGTTTATTTTATTTTATTTTATTTTATTTTATTTTATTTTATTTTATTTTATTTTTTATATTATTATTATTTTTATTTAATTTGATTTAATTTTATTTTTTTATTTTTTTTTTATTTCATCTTATTTTATTGTTTTTAAATTCACTAATTTTTGAAATTTTTTTATATATATTTTTATTTATTTATTTTTATTTTTTTTTTTGATAGCACGCAGTCTAATGCCCTATTTAATCACACATTTTCTCTTTATAATTAAAAGTTTAGTATAATTAAGTTATTACGTTCAAAACTGTGTGACCTTTAAGCCCTACGTGCCAACTAATTAACACCGAATCGTTCAATGAGTTGTTGTTGTAACGCTCTTTTAAATTTTAACAATTTGTCGACTTTCGCGATTTCACGAATCGGAATCTAGTTTTTGTGGAAATACAGATGTTAGGTATCTATGCTACAAAAGCGCAATCTTAATGAATGTTGTGGAAATATCTACTTGAAACGTTTATTATTATTAATTTTTATTTATCTGTGCATGTATTCAGCTAGACACTTTTATTTTCTTCGCAATATTTTCATAAAAGCGTTATTATTATTTGTTTGTTTTTCTTTTTACTGCAAACCGAAAGCAATGAATTTTTAATTTTTTTAAGAATTGTAATAACAACAACATTTTACTCAAAATTAAATGCCCATTCATGAGCTCGAAAATATGTTTTCACAATTGAATTTAAATACGAAGCAAAAATAATTTATAGCGCAAATACTATTTACCCAGTTGTAACTTTATAAGTGAGTAAAAATTCCTAGAATCAAGTTGAATCTGAATTAAATTCTACTGTATACAGGCAATAATTTTACAAAACTTACATTGTCCACTACCATAAACAATCTCGGTGCCAGAAATACACTCGGTAATACTAGCCGTCGCATGAAATGAACCAATGCTTTGGATGGCAGTAATTTATTACAAATCCTAAGCCGTAAGAAGAATAGAAACTATACAAACCAATGAACTCAACAAGCTGGCATTCAAGCTAACGCAATATGCATTCAAATTTAGTCGTCTATCCGACATAATACAAATTTGCAGTTATGATGGCAGAATGCCCAGCTAAATAAACAATACTTTTCGTTTACAACATTAACACCTCTTATACCTACTATGGCTAAACTTACCGCAGATTTTATTGTTATATATGCATAAGACTGTGGCAAAAATGTGTGCAAAAAAATGAAGGTTCGAAATTTCATATCGGCGCGTTTTAGTCCAAATAACATTTGTGAGAAGTTTTATTGTTCTAAAATAACGGGGTAACCCATGCCGATTTTGAGTTAAAGTTCTTGCCAGCAGCTTTCACTAGGTTAGGTTAGGCTCAAGTGGCTGCCGCAGAGGCACACCTAGGCCAGTATTAAAAGGCCCGTTGTGATACCACCAACACCATGAATGTCAGTTCCGGGACCCTGCGATATGGAAAATCCCGGTATTATCGGGATTTTTCACATATCAGAATCCCGGGACTGACGTTCCTAAACCAACACCGTTACTCCTCCTCGAACCATTAGGTGACTTGATGAAGGCCATCAGGTCCTTTATGTCCAGCTCCGTGACCTGGCGTAGGCTAACCAGGAAGGGAACTCCCAAAAAGCGCATTCTCACGCCACTTAAAGCCGGACAGTTGCAGATGAGGTTCTCCACCGTTTCCTCCTCCTCATCATCCTTACAACTCCTACAGCATCGTCGGTAGGGCACACCTGCCTACCAATGAGGCAGTGCCCAGTTAATACGCTTATTATAATGGAGATTTCTCTTCTCCTTAGGGCATAAATTTGTCTTGGTCTTTTATGATCCCATTTCGGCCAGGTTTCTTTGGATATCCGGTATCCTGGAGATTGCAGCCATCTTTCTTTGGCTTGGCGGAGTGTGTACTCTTTCAGCATTAGCTTGCATATGGCAAACGGCATACCTAGGCGCTCTTTATCCCTGCTTGGTCGTGCCCTGTCTCGCAAGTTCGTCTCCCCTACAATTTCCCTCAATGTCCCTATGCCCCGGGACCCATGTGAGGTTCACGCGGTTCTATTGGGCCATCTCTTGTAGAGATCGATGACAGCTGAGAGTCAGTTCAGAGTTGAACGAGTAAGAGCGAAGGGATTTGATGGCCGCTTGGCTGTCGCTGAAAATAAATATATCCTGTCTGATAGTGTATTGGCCTATCCAAGCCGCGGCGTCCATGATTGCTGAAACTTCAGCCTGGAAGACACTGCAGTGATCAGGTAGTCTGAAGGAGAGCTCAAGGTTCAGATCCTTTGAATAAACCCCTCCCCCAACTCTGCCGTCTAACTTCGAGCCATCAATATAAATGGAAGTGCCGCCATGAGTGGCGGGACTCCGATCCGTGATCTCCCATTCTTCCCTGCTGGGAATGTTTATTTTAAAACCGCTATCTCCGACTGTTGTGGGCTATAGGATCCCAAATACTGGCGTGTCCAGTGTTGCTTGCGCCCCAGCCGGACGTTTCTCTTAGACGCAGAGCCGATGCTGCTGCTACCCGGTGCCCTTCCAGATCGAGTGGCAAAATGCCAAGAATGGCCTGGAGTGCTTCATTGTTCTTAACGCACCGCTTATACAGATCACGCAAGATCTGCGTACTGTACCTAACAGATTAAGGTTTGTTGCCTTGCTCAGCGCAGGCCACCATAACACAACTCCATAGAGCATGATTGGTCGAATGATTGCTGTGTAGATCCATTTGGATATTTTGGGACTGAGCCCCCATTTTTTTTCAATGGCTCTTTTTAACGTGTAGAGTGCAATACACGCTTTCTTCTGGCGCTGAAGAACATTCTCCTTCCAGGTTACTTTCCTATCCAGAACTGTGCCTAAGAACTTGGCTTTGTCAGCCACATTTTAAAAAATTTGGCAGTTCAATTTTTAGACACTTTTTTTGTGCCAGAAACATGAATGTGTAGCACTCGACAACAGATACCATGGCGTATACGTTACAATTTTGCTACACATTCGTGTTTCTAGCACAACGGACATTTTTAAAAACTTACTTGAAAATGTATTTTTTTCTCCAAAAACGATTTCTCATCGAGCGACGATATATATTAGATGGTCCCAAAATTTCAAGTTTTTTTTATTTAAACGCATACCCCTCAAATTTGACCATTATGCATCAAAAACTATTCTTCTTATCCAGACTGAACCCCGACGTGCCGAATGAATCTCTTCTAACATCCATCTCGCTTTGGTCCAACCCTGTAGAAACTGCTAGTATCCGAGGACTCCCGTTAGAAGACATTTGTGACAATTTAGGCTAAAGATAAGTACATGTCCACTATGTTACAACAACAACAATAACAACAACACCAACAACAACAATACTTAACGTGAGCCTTTTAACTCAAATCTGGAAAAATTGCACGTTCATGCCTGTGGGAAACGAGCGACGATATATACCAACTAGGGCTGCCAC